>PVJH01015336.1:0-53936 GCA_004026705.1 Nesogale talazaci
GCTAAATTCAATGGTTACTTCTAA
Organism: Nesogale talazaci; assembly: GCA_004026705.1. Lineage (NCBI taxonomy): Eukaryota > Metazoa > Chordata > Mammalia > Afrosoricida > Tenrecidae > Nesogale > Nesogale talazaci. The sequence continues at coordinate 25 of PVJH01015336.1, forward strand.
TCTTTATCTTATATGATCTACCACCAATATTTGATACAGTTCATTATTTTTTCTTGGAAATACTCTCTTCGACTGGCTTCCAGAATACCTCACGCCCATGGTTTTCTAATTTCCTTAACAATTGTTCTCAATCTTCTTTACTGGCACCTCCTTGCTTTTCCTGTCTTGAAAATGTTGAGCTGTAAAACTCCATCCTTGGATTAATGCTGCTTGAAATGGTTAATGTTAGGTGTCAATTTGGATAAAGTGACTTTCACTGGCATGGCAGACCTTATACTGGTAGTTCTTCCATAATAATATAATATAAAGTATAATCTTTCATGTTGTGCTCTAACATTTATTGGTCATTCAGTAGAAAGGGGTTGTGGCCTGACTCCAATATGTAACGAGATGTTCTGGCACAGCTGGCTCATCTTCTCCCTCTCAAGATTCTGCTCTTATATAAGCCTGGGACATAAGCCTGCCGAGGTTTTTAGTTTACCACCTGACCTACAGATTTCAGAGTCACCAGCCCCTGCAATTCCGTGAGAAGTCAAGGTCTTCAGCCTGTTGCCTCAGCTCTATGAATTTGGGACTTGTCAGCTTCCACACTGCCTGAGACATTTTCCTGAAATAAGTATCTCTCAAACTCACTCATTCACGCACTCATTTTGTTCCTCTAGAGAATCCAGACTAAGACACTGCTCTTCTACATCTACATTCTGACTCCTCGAGTGACTTCACACACACAACTTTAAATGGGCATCTCCAGCTTGAACCTCTTCCCTCAACTCTAGCTCATTCTTCTGATGTAGCTCATTAACACGGCTCTTCTAGCTATCCATGGTCTTCTGATTCCCACAAAGAAGGTGTTGGCAACTTGGAGAACTCTCAAATAATGAAAATAAGGGGTACTGACTACTTCCATGTAGGGCTGTGGAAATAAGGTGTTTTTGGAATACTTGCAGGAGACTTGTTGGTTTTGCCTTCCTGTGAACTTTAAAAAAAAACTCGATCCCAGAGCGGAATGGGGAACATCACTCCCACAAAGAACAACCAGGACCAGAGTGCTTCCTCAGACTCCGGGTCCTTGTGCTGAGAATCAGGTAGACCCAAGAGACAGAACTGTAACACCGGAGTTGATGCTATTCAAGACAACTAGAATCAGTGGCAGGGGGAAATGCCAAAAACCAAGAAGCAGTGGCAGTGGAACTGGATCAGTGCCAGTTGACTTCCTGCCCACAGAGTGGGGCATCTCCAGAGAGTGTACCCAACCTTTGAATAAGAGAGCTGAGCTCCTTCAGGCCAAGATTTACTGGCAAAGTGGGATGTCTTTAGGTACTTATTGGTGAGACTACAGAGTTTTGTTTTTTTTTTAAACACTTGCTCGAGTAGGGCAGAGGTCGTTACAGCAGAACTATATCCTCGGTTGTTCCTGATGTTGAATTATAATGTACTACTTCCTTAACAAATGCCTTAACTCTGAGTATGGTGAGTTTTGGGTGGTCACTGCACTGGATTCTTGAATGCAGCAAAAAAGAGTGCTTTCAGTTTTCACGACGAAAGGTTTAGAACAATCCTTGATTCCTTTCTCTCTCATATTACACATCAGAACATCACAAAGCTTCTACCTTCAAAATCTACCCAGACGATGAGTGATTAACATGATGAACACACTTAATATCACTGAACTGTACAGGGAAGACTGTTGAAAAGGTAAATGCTTTACTACCTGTATATTTATATATCAATTTAAAAAAAAAGGTAGAAGACCAGAATTGGTCAGTTGGTTGTAATTTGCCAACAAATAACATGGGTCATGCCAAGCTTGAAGCCATACAAAATCCTTAGATTCTCCAGTTCAAGTCAATGAACTCTCTTTTTACATTAAAAATTAGATTAAAAACAATTGTGAAAAAACATTTAGTCGGGCTGAGCCCCGGCGGCATAGTGGTTGTGCGCGGGACTGCAGCCTGCTGGGACGGAGGTTCAATTCCAGCAGTGGGGCTGGGCCTCCTACTCCCACCACCGGAGAGCAGTGATACCCCCCCCAAAACCCCCCAAAAAAATTTAGTCACATTTTATCACCTCTGTCATCACCTCCCTGGTCTAAGTCAGCCACCATCATTATCATCTGAATCATTTCAGCAGTCTCCAAAGTCTCCCTTGCTTCTAACCTTGCCTTGACACCTATTCCCAAAGAGAGAGACTAGATTGATCCGCTAAAATATTCATTAGTATCACCCATTAGGTCCAAATTCTCCAATAATGGTTTTCCCCTTTTACTCTGCTTCTTTTCTTTATGTGTTCATAAAATAATTTCCTGTACGTCAGTTTTAATTTGACTTTTTCTTCTTTTATAACCACTCAGACCAGTTTAGGTCTGATGGATAAGGAATCTGGAGGGTTTTTGGGATTGTGACCCTTCTCTCTCTTTATAAAATTTAAAAATATTCATATCCCTCCCTTTTATTTGTGGATTATAACATACAAAGAAACACATAATAAGAAGGGGCAGACTCCATCTCCTCAGAACTGTGTAGTATCCCATCACGTGGGATATTGGGTTCTATTTCTTTCTCCCTTTCCACCTACTCCCTTGACCCTCCCCCTACCATCCCTGACCTTGTTATAGTCGTTGAAGTCTTTTCCTTTGGTGTGAAAACCAAATTTATATCTCTTTCTTCCTCTATAATAATGGTGCCATAAAATATTTACCTTTATGAGATTGACTAACATACTCACCCTCATTGTTACTGAATGATGCATAGTATTTCATGTGTACATATAACAGTTTATCCATTCCTTTATAGTCGTGATTTGTTTCTTTTTGCTATTACAAAAATTACTGTAATAAATATGTCTCCAATGCCTTCTTCATCCTAAAAGCCAAGGGTCCTTTAAAATTTGGTCCTAACACTAACTCTTTGACCTTAACTTCTCTTACCCCACTTTGTACCTTACCCAACCTGGCCTCCTTCAGTTCCATGAACACACCAAGAAACTTTGGCCTCAAGATGACTACAACTGCTATTTCTCCTACTTAAAATATTTTTCTCTCAGGAAACTACAAGGATCATTCCCTTACCTCTTTGAGACTTTACTCAAAATCCACCTACTCAGTCTGTCCTGTTGCCTCTCTAGATTACACACCCTTCAATCTTTTTCTTATTTCTCACAGCATTTTATTAGCTGATCTTTAATTTAACTCCTCCACCACTAGAATGTGAACCTGAAAGTTGATTTTTGTTCATTTTAAATTCCCAATGTCCAGCATAATGGTTGAAATGAGTGAATCGACTCTAAAGGACTAGGGCACTTAGTTTTCTTTACTGTAAAGATAAAAAAGTTTATTGGAAAATTGTTTAAAAGAAACTCCTACATTTATTGAGCAGAGGGACAGTGGTTAAATAGCTGCTGTTTGGTAAAAGCAGGGCAACGGCCCCAGAATTTGCATCCATTCTGGGAGTCTTTCCACAGCATCATCTCCCATCATACGCCCCTTCTCTCCAACACAACTCAAGTGACTCTAGCATGGGATGGGAGGAGCAAGTGGTCAGGGAGATCTCCAACACAAAATGGAGTCCTTCTGCTTATAGACCACGGCTTTCAAGGGAAACTCGTATTAGAAAACTCAGGGTAGCACAGGGGTTAGTAGCTGAGCCGACGCAACCTCAGTTCTCCAAGTACAAGGCCACATGCCATCTCACAATTCACACAGACTCCTAGAGCAAAAGGGTTAAGGGGAGGAGATAGATGGTGATATATGTTTACAAACTCAGAGCCAAAGTGAGAATTGTGCGCACTAGTGAAAATTGGGAAAGAGGCCAAGAGAGGAGTTTGGGTACCTCCGGAAGTGAAAGAAGCGGCAGGCCACCGTGGAATCATCTTGCTCCTGTTCCTTAAACTTTCGATACCGCTCTAGGCGGCATTCCCGGCACTTGTGCAGATGAGGGGCCACATTGATGCATGATCCATCCTGCAGAAAGGGCTCTCCAGACTGTTTCAGCTTCTTCACTTTGCTCACATCTTTCAGCACTGACTGGCCAACTGAGTTAAGGGAGGAAGGAGAAAAGGTTGGTCATGCGTATACAAATGGGGCTTGATAACAAGATCCTCTTGGGGACAGACATCTGTCCTGTCCCATTGTTTGGGCGTGTCCCCATGAGGCATCATCTGCTACAGAAAGGAGGCTTGGAGAAGAACTTCGATAGCTAAGGATCATAGAGAACTGCTGAGAAGTGTCATGTTATGACAAAACTGAGCATGGGAAATCCAAGAAAGAAGGCAGCTGCCCCCTGCCTCTAGCTCCTTAGGATATGACTGTTCTACTCATTAGGGCCTTTGGGACTCCCAGAGGACAATTACCACTGACAACAGTCTCTCCCCCACGGGATTTATGACTTTCGGTAGAGGTGCTAAATCCTGTGTACTCTATAGAGAAGCAAACTGAGGGGTGACTCAAGCCTATAAAAGACTGCTAAGTGAGAATGGAGTCTATCGAGCAGGTCTGGAAACATACTAAAAGCATGAGTCAAACAGAGTAGAAAGGGATGAGGTAAACACAGGAAACAATTCCTGGCAAAATAAACAAACAAACAAACAAACAAACTGCCAAGGAAGATCATGATCTTTGAGAGATTTACATTATGCAAGGGGGACTTTAAAAGTTTATGGGAAAATAGAATTAAAAGACAATGGAAAATTTCCACGAACATCTTGAAGGCCCCTGGTACAGGATGGACATTCTACGCACAGTGCTGGTTTAGATACAAGAATACTCTGAACCCGAGGGCCTATGTTCAACTCTTTGCTAGCTCATTCTATGAGAGTATGAAACTTCCCGTCAAACCACGGGCTTCTGCTGCCCGAGAGCACAAGAGGCACTGGAGGCCGGTGCCAGGGCAAATCTCCCGTACAGCCCACAGTGGGATCACCTTTCAGTGGGGCGGTCCGAGGACGGCCCTTGGGGGCCTGCTTCCCTTTGCCTTTGCCCAGCAACAGCTCAGCATTACGTTCCCCGTTGGGGCCTAGTTTCCCCATTAGGTGCTCTGGAATCCCCTTCAGGCCAGTTTTGGCTTGCAGCTGCTCCTCGGAGTCGCTTAAATCCGACAGGTCACTGTTGGTGCTGGAGTCTGAGTCCTGTCTGCAAGCCAAGCTTCGCTCATCCAGTGAGAACCTTTTCACAGCTTCAAAAGGAGCTTTGTTCTCCTGTGAAAAATCTTCAGGAAAGGACAGAAAGCCGCCTGACTGCCTGCCAAAGACAGTACTAAAGGTTTTGAGGAGGGGATTGTCCTGCTGCCCAGGCCCCACGGTTGGCCTCTCTTCTGTGGGGCTGGAGGAGAGTGTAGGCATCTCAATGGGTTGGGTGAGGCTGCTGGTGGGCGAGCTAGAGCGGCCATTCCCCATGGCAGAGAGGCTTGGGCCCCCGGTGGTAAGAGTTGAACCCAGAACACCAGGCACCAGCTTGGAGGAATCAGTTGTGATGAAGAGGACTTTCTTCTTCGCTAAAGATGCTGGCTCTGCAGCGGAGTGAGACTCGGGCCAGCTGGGTGCTGCCTTGGAGGTGGCAGTGGGAGCAGGAGAACTCCCCGGCGCCTGAGATGTAAAGCTGCTGAAAGGGCTCTGTTCAACTTTCTCCACAAATGCCAGAAAAGGGTTAGAGGGCTCTTCTCGGGATAATTTAGGGGGCTGTAAAAATAGATTTTCATGACTTTCTGGTGTGCGGGTACTTAGGAGGCTCCGTGGGAAGGCTGGCGTGAGGGTGGGCATGGACTCTGTAGGCACTTTCTGGTCCACAGAGCTGCCAGCCTTAGAACCTGGCTTAGTGTCTGATGCAAGAGTGGGTCTGCTTTTACACAGGCCCGAGCTCAGGCTCTCAAGGCTCTGTTTGAAGGAGTCCCGACTGGAGGAATCATCAGCCAAACTCTCTGAGACGGTAGTGAAGTAGTTACTGGTCGGTAAAGTTTGGGACATGCACTGAAAAAACAAGTTTTTGGAGAGATCAGAGTCTTTCTGAGACTCTGGTGTAGAGCTACCAGCAAAAGGGAAGCCCAAAGATTTGTTCTCTGTGGCAATAACCCCGTTGGTCTGGCTCCGTCCACTTCCAAAAGTCAAAGGTTGTGAGGAACTTGGGAGAGATGCTCCAAATCCAGAAGAAGCCAAAATAGAATTTCTTGCATTCTGAAAGGAAAAAAAAGTCTGAGTTAGTGACAGCACGTGATCTCTTTCTTGGAGCTAGGTGAACCCTGGGATCAGTTTTCTTAGAGGTGTATGTCCACTATTCTTTCCCACAGCTCTATAGAATTGCTCTTGCATGTGTATTTGACTAGTGCTGGTAAAGATACTTGCCACGAATCACGTAACAATCCTTAGCGAGGAGAGGCAGAGATGGCAGGATGTCATATATCCTGTCACCCTGTTTTTAGTTGAATGTTTCAGACAGTGATAGAAAGTTGTGTAGGTTTCTTGGTACCTATTTGTTTGTTTGTTTCTTTGGGGAGGGGGGCATCACTGTCCTCTGGTGGTGGGAATAGGAGGCCCAGCGTTTGCTCCTGGGGAGCTCGCTGTTGGAATCGAACCTCCATCCCAGTGGGCCGCAGTCCTGCGCACAACCACTACGCCACCGGGGCTCAGCCCCTGTTAGTACCTATTTGGAAGTAAAGAGACTCTACCAAAAAATTGGGGAAAAGAGCATTTGAACAGATACCAACTCTTACTTTGAAATATATCTAGTGACTCTTATAATATTAATATACCTCAATGACTTTAGGAGCTATGTTCAAAGTTTTAATTTAAGCTACTGCAAACTGCCCATTAAAAAGTGACTTCAGGGCTGAGCCCTGGTGGCGTAGTGGTTGTGCGCGGGACTGTGGCCCACTGGGATGGAGGTTCAATTCCGGCTCCCAGGAGCAAAAGGCTGGGCCTCCTACTCCCACCACCCGAGGGCAGTGATGCCTAAAAAAAAAAAAAAAAAAAAAGTGACTTCAGTTCTTTCACAGGTCCACTTTAACTAAAAAAAGTCACCTCTATTGTCTGGAACTCTTCAAGATAGATCTTTTAGGAACCTGGCTTATGAATTTAAGTTCATCTAAAAGTTGAATATCTGCTTATTAAAGTTAGACCTAAATATACATATGAAAGTAAAAGAATAAAATGTTTACTGCAGTGCGCGGGACTGCGGCCCACTGGGATGGAGGTTCGATTCCAGCTCCACGGAGCAAAGGCTGGGCCTCCTACTCCCACCACCTGAGGGCAGTGATTGCCCCCCCCCCAAAAAAAAATGCTTACTGCGTCCTTGCTATCCTTAGGATCTACCAGGGAATCCCCAACAAATAGAAATATTCAGAAAAGGGCTGAGGCCCGGTGGCGTAGTGGTTGTGCGCGGGACTGCGGCCCACTGGGTTGGAGGTTCAATTCCAGCAGTGGGGCTGGGCCTCCTATTCCCAATACCAGAGGGCAGTGATGCCCCCAAAACAAAAACAAAAACAAAACAAAAAAAAAGAAATATTCAGAAAAAAAAAAAAACCAAACAAAATAAATAAAAGATTCAGCATACCAAACTGGAAATGATAAAACATTTTCTTTCTTTTACCTTGAAAGTGTTAATTTCTACATGTGATGATTATATGCGGAAATGGTATGGATATCTATTACATACACCCTGTACATAGAGAATAACACTTAGATGTAGATAAAGTCTTTTGCTTTAATACTTGTTAATTTAATAAAACCTAACTCCTAGTACTTGAGTTATACAAATCACAGGCTATTGAAAAAACAACATACAAGCATGCAGGAGGTTGGCAGAGGATGACATTCCAAAGCATTCAATTGAAAACAAACAGAAACATGAACTATTCCTGAGTGTTTAATGAGCAGGGGGTTTCATTTTGGGGTGATGAAAAAGCTCTAGAACTAGATAGCACTAACGGTAGTGCAATACTTATGTTTTAAAGGCCTTTTTGAATCGCACACTTTAAAATGTTAAATTTTATATGTTGTATATTTATCAGTATAAAAAATTCTAATAAACAAAAGGGCTCCCAGGCTGAGCCCCGGTGGCGTAGTGGTTGTGCGCAGGACTGCGGCCCACTGGGACGGAGGTTCAATTCCAGCAGTGGGGCTGGGCCTCCTACTGCCACCACCGGAGAGCAGTGAGGCCAAAACAACAACAACAACAACAACAACAACAACAACAAAAAGGGCTCCTGTTTAAAAAGGAAGCGTTTCAATTTAATTGTTATTCTTTAAATATGAAAGCAGAATCCACATGAAGACTTTTGTGGTGAGCAGCTTCTGGCATTTTACAATTAACAAATTAAAACTAATTTTTCTTTCTCTTGAAACTAACCAATAATCACTGATTTAAACTCCATCTCCACAAAAAAAGACAAGACTAGACAGAGTCCCGAAGCTTTGTGTTCTTTCACCAGTGGGTTTTGGCCAAGAGCCTTTACACCTGCAAGACTGCAAGGAGCCAGCATGGGTAGCTTGTGTTTCACTACTAAAGTTACCTTTTAAAAATAAATACACACATGAATGAAAAATAATTCGGATGGCCTTTCATTTTCCTTTAAGTGATTAAATTCCAAGTCCCTTTCTTATAAGAGAGTGATGACAAAAATGTTATCAACTTGGTTTTGAGGGCAAGAAGTTTCCTTCTTGATAGCTGTGTCCTCATTTCACATCTGGCACCATAATGGAAACATCCACTTCTCTATTTTAAAATCACATCCCAGAAGAGCAGGGCAGGAACATCAGCAAAATGACTGCACCAGATGCTGAAATTTCTCCAACATTTTTGGAAATACCTTTTGAATCTATTCACAGGTTTGACTACTCAGAGAATAACAGCATTTTGGTGGGTCTCTTTCCCTAGCATGCGAAATTCAACCTACTTTGTTATCTACTTTTATACTCACCACATTGCCTGTGACATGGAGCTTATTTTAAATAACGCAGGCAATATGATGACCCACATACACCTCAGTTAGTTCTCTTGGGAATGCTGTTCAACTATAGAAGAACACCATGGCATGAGTAGCATGGAATTTGCACTTTTGGCCTCCTCTGCGGCCCCCCGTACCCACTTCTGCATAATGGGGATTAACAAATTGTGCGTTTGCTATGGAGATGAAGAAGTCGGATGAAATCAAAGTACAGCTTTCATCTAGTATTGGTGTATTTAAAATGATTTCATTTTAGGATGTGTGCACCTTCCAATAGGATTATCAATTCTTCATTTATAATTTACAGTACTTAGCAGTTTTCTTATACATAATTTAGAAAAATCACTAGGCATTTTGTTTTTGTACTTCATAGTTCAGCTTGAGTTAATAGTCAGTTTGTGGGTTGGTGAGGTGTGGGGATAACAATCACCATAAATCATACTCACTTGGCCAAATAAGTCAGATTATACAACTGATTTTGATATGTCAGGAAGCCACCTTATATTTAATGAAAGTTCCATTTTAGCAATAATATCTGTGGGTATTTATCAGATAAAAAACATAGCAAATGGGAGTCAGCAGGAGGGGGTGGGGTAAGAAAAAAAAACACATAGCAAACTAGACATTAAAACACTAATGTGATTAATTGCATCCAATTTTTCCAGGTAAGGGCTAAAACGATAATGTTAAGAGAGACTGCAGCCCACTGGGACGGAGGTTCAATTCCAGCAGTGGGGCTGGGCCTCCTACTCCCACCACCAGAGAGCAGAGATGACCCCCCCCGCAAAAAGAGAGACAAACAAAACAATACAACCTCTACTTATTCTCCAAACCTGGATGACCGTATCTTTTTTTTTTAATCATTATATAAGAGGTTCTTATAGCTCAAATAACATCCCATATATCAATTGTATCAAGCAAATTTTGTATATGTTTCCATCATCACTCGACGATATCATTTTTGTAAGAAGACCGGACTTGAGAAAACATCACAGAAAATGAACTAAAGTCAGGGGCTGGTAATGATAGCATGCACATAGACTTAATTGTAATGTACTTTATTATCAACACCGTAAATCATTAACATGGCTTCATATAGGCCTGGTGGAAGCTCAGTCACTATGTGAACTACATAAGATAATTGAATTAAAAAGATTCCTCACCACATCTATTTTAACATTTCATTAAATTGGGTTGTATAATCAGTTTTTTATTAGCCCAAATGTTCAGGTGACTTTTTTTTGTGTGTGTGTGGGCATCACTGCCTCTGGTGGTGGTGAGCACTATTCAGTGCTGCTCCTGAGAGCGACCACTGGATTTGAACCGCCAAGCCCGTGGGCCGCAGTCCCGCACTCAACCACTTACGCCACCGGGGCTCAGCTCAGGTAACTTTTTAGAGCTGATAAAGTTTTTAAATTACACACATTTGGGCTGAGCCCCGGTGGCGTAGTGGTTGTGCGTGGGGCTGAGGCCCACTGGGATGGAGGTTCAATTCCAGCTCACAGGAGCAAAGGCTGGGCCTCCTACTCCCACCACCAGAGGGCAGTGATGCCTAAAAAAACAAAACTAAACTAAATTACACACATTTGTCCTAAGAGAGATGGGTCGCTTCATCAATTCGGTAAAGCCTATGTAGAGAGTCCAATTTAAAGACACCTCAGACACACTCTTTCCCAGTGACCTCTTAGAAGCGCTCCAGTGTTAGCAGTAGTGGAAGAGAGGGTAAAAGAGGACCACCAACTGCAGACCTGCTGCTGCAGTAACTCACCTCTCCCAAGGTCTGTGGCCGGTTGCCTTTCTGTTTGTCTGGCCCAGTCCCTGCTGTGAGGCCAGTGTCTGAAACCCTCACTGTAGTTGGGGTGGAGCTGCCAGTAGTGAGCACAGCTGTTGAAGCGACTATTCCCTGGTGAACTTGTTCCAGTGCTTTTCCTGCTTCTTTGTTTTCGGCTCCAGTCTCTGTGGCCAAAGGTGTCTGACCTGTGGCTGCAGAATATGGAGTGAAAGGTACAGGTGTGTCTCCACTGACAGGTTCATCCTGCACCACCAGAGTCCTGCCATTTTCTTTGGTGTAAGTGGCAAAGCGAATGTTGCGATTCATCTGGGGGACAAACGTAGCCGGTGGCTGCTTGGCTCTCTGATCCAACCCTGACTCTCCTCCTTTCCAAGAACCTCGGCTTGCTTCACCTCTATCGCTCCCATTACCGTCTACTTCTCCCCTGTCTCCTTTTAATTTCTTTGAAGCAGGGTCACACCCAGAGTCTGAAGGGCTTTTCCTCCTCCGGCCATCTTTCCCTTCTATGCTCTCTCTTTTCTTCTTTCCTTTGGAAGATTTCGCCTTTAATGTACCTCCCTATAAAACAAAATTAAAAAAAGATTTATTATAAGGGACCTAGCATCCAGTGAAAACCATAAACCATGAGCTCTTTCCCATTTTTAGAAGTAATCAAAATAAACAGATTTCTACGTTTTTGGTTTTTTTTTGGCATCATTGCCCTTTGGTGGTGGGAGGAGGGGCCCAGTCTTTGCTCCTGTGGAGCTGGAATTGAACCTCCATCTCAGTGGACCTCAGTCCTGTTCACAACCACTACGCCACCGGGCTCAGCCCAAGATTTCTAGTTTTATTTTTTGGGGGGCATCACTGCTCTCCAGTGGTGGGAGTAGGAGGCCCAGCCCCACTGCTGGAATTGAACCTCCGTCCGAGTGGGCCGCAGTCCCACACACAACCACTATGCCACCGGGGCTCAGCCCGAAGATTTCTAGTTTTAAGACATAATTTGTCCCCAAGTTCCAATCTTCCTGTGACTCAATTTACACGCCAGCTCCCTTACTCCCTGCCATTCAAGACAATGATTACTAGCGGTTAGCTCATTTAGAAAACCTTTACCTAAATAAAATGCACTGGTTCTTCAAATGGACTTTAAAATTAAAAAAAAATTATGCAATTTCTTTAACAATGTAGACTACAAGGCTGGTAACTCATTTGTCTCTTAATTAAAAAATATTTTCTATTAACATATTTTTCTCCTTGTTTGACAGAAACTTGCATTTCATGCACTGAAACATAATTATCTCCTCTATCCAGAAGAAGTCATTGAAAACTGGGGAAAACTTAATTATTTGGTGACCAGCAGAAAATTCCTTTTCCAACTCTGAGGGTTAATGGGGAGCTGCTATCCCACTTTTAGTGCCTATTGCCATCTGATAGGGGCGTGCATAACTCTGTGAATCTGAAGAAACAGATCTCACTCCACTAACACCACCAGAGGCCTGATGGGGCATCTGCATGCCACTAATTGCATCAGAACACAAATATTATCTCAAAACATTATCTCAAATATTATTTCATTCAAAATGTCTTTTTAACTGAAAACACGTAGAACAAAAAACTCAAAGCAGAAAATAATTGTGTCTTGAAACAGTTAACAAGATGAAAATCAGTATTTGTGAGTCTATGGCTGAAGAGTTAGAATTATTCTCATAGACATTATAGGGTCTCAATCTACAGATCTTACTTCAAAGCAATAGAAATGAGTGGGGGTGGGGTAAAAATACATGCTTCCAGAAGCCAAACTGCTAACTCTTTCTTCAGTAATCTCATAAAATCTTACTTGTGCTTTATTTGAGAAGCCAGACAATGTAAGAGGATACAAGAGTCAAAGAGTAATTGCCATGTCTAAATACACTGTCATTGAAAGGATGAAGGCTAGGGGGCAGCAGACACAGCTATCATTCTCTCATGCAGTGTTGGATGGTAGACTACGTTGAATCTGGAACATTCTGAGTGTCTATCCCACCATGAAGTAGGTTTGGTTTTTATGCAGATAACATGTGATGGTGTGGTAATAAGCTAAGGACATATGGCTATTTATCTAACAGTATTTACTAACTTAATCGACTTTTATTTCTTTGCATATTTAGATGCTTTGAATAGATCTGTCTTTATTGCAATCATTATAACTGTTGTGTTTTTGTTTTTGGCATCACTGCCCTCTGGTGGGAGTGGGAGGCCCAGCCTTGCTCCTAGAGAGCTGCTGCTGGATTTGAACCGCCAAGCCAGTGGGCCGCAGTCCCGCATTCTACCACTACGCCACCGGGGCTCAGCCTTTTTCTTCCTATAACTGATTTTTCTTAATGTTTTGGTTTGTTTTGTTTTTTTGGCATCACTGCCCTCTGGTGTTCATGGGAGGTACCCAGTTCTGCTTCTGAGAGCTGCTGCTGGATTTGAACCGCCAAGCCCGAGGGTCGCAGTCCTGCACTCAACCACTTACGCCACCCGGGCTCAGCTCCTATAACTCTAGAACCAAAACTTTCCCAAATTTTAATCTTCCTAATTTTATCTTCTATATTTTTCCATTTTGGGAGCGCTTTCAATTTCTATCTTTTCTCACTTAATCACCTTCAACTTTTTTTTTTGGGGGGGGGCATCACTGCCTCTAGTGGTCGTGGACGCTACCCAGAGCTGCTCCTGAGAGCCGCTGCTGGATTTGAACCGCCAAGCCCGCGGGCCACAGTCCTGCACTCAACCACTTATGCCACTGGGGCTCAGCCTAATCACCTTCAACTTTTAACCAGAGCTCTAGATTTATTTAGGTTTCTACCTTATTTTTGAATATTATCTAAGTCTCTAAATCTTTCATTCAAGAACTAGTTTTGTTTGCCTAGTATTTTTTTTTATTTGATCTGCTTTAAAACTTCCTATCTTTCTTTAATCTCTAACAATAACCTGTTTCCCATGTTGTAAATTTAAAAGGGTTACCAGGGAAATTTCTTTTTCTCTTGTTTACTCATCCATATTCACACTTAAAGACGCTGAGGTGACCATGGGTCTATGTGTTACTGTGAAACCTGGCAAAACTTTCATAATTGTAGAGTAAAACCAGTGAAAGCCTGAGCTTGTCAGAAGGAAAACAATTTTCTGCTAATAGAGAACAGAAAAGTTCCAGCTGCATTCTGTCAGAGGAGGAAAACTCCTGGAAAGACCCAGAAAAACAAGGCAGAGTTGTCGAGTTTCAACTCTCACAGTATCTCTACTTTATTAGTTAAGATAAAACTCACATCGTGGCAAAACTGAAAAGGAAAGAACCAACATCTGCTCAAAACCACAGAATCAGCTTCTCATTCAGCCAGCTAATTTGCAGAACCTGGCATATAGCAACCTTCCTACCATTATCCTCTGAGCCATTACCACTTATATGTAGGTCCTACTGGTGCGATCTGCTCACAGGGAAGGAAGTGGACTGTGACACAAAGAACAGTCAGTGCTCACTTCTGGGGCCAGCTGTGCAGTCGGAGCTGGCATATTAATAGGTGATGAATGAATGTGTGAAATAAGAGACGATACAAGAGGTCTTAATACACTGTCAAAACAATAGGTGTCTTCAGCCATGCAAACACACTAAAAGAGATATCCTACAGGACCATTTCATTCTATTATATACACGGCCACCATGAGTCAGAATTCACTTGATAACTAACAACATGTCAAGAGTAAAGAACTATTAAATGTGTTCCTGTTCCTACTCTGATCTTGTTTTTCTAAGTCAAGCATGACTAGGTAAAGATGATAAGGGAGGTCTATTTCAAGACAACATCAAACACATGCTAAGATATTTTGAGAAATCTACAGACAGCTGGATGTAATTTCAAAAACATTCCCAAAAGATTTATTGATTGGAAAATGTTTTTTAAAGATAGTAAAATAGGGCTGAACCCAGGTGGCGTAGTGGTTGAGTGTGGGACTACGGCCCATGGGCTTGGCAGTTCAAATCCAGCAGTGGCTCTCCAGGAGCAAGGCTGGGTAGCTCACACCAGAGAGAAGTGATGCACCCCCCCAAAAAAAAATAAGAGCCCCAAAATTGGTGTAGTGAGATGTTGAAGGTAGGAGTAAAGAATAATTTGGAAATTGTGTATTACAATTGACATGATGAGCTGAGCCCCAGTGGCATGGTGGTTGTATGCGGGACTGTGGCCCACTGGGTTGGAGGTTCAAATCCAGCAGCAAAGCTGGGTTTCCTACTCCCACCACCAGAGGACAGTGATGCCCCCCAAAACAAAAACAAAACAAAACAAAAAATCAAAAAAATACAATTGACATGGTATCACTTTCTACCCCCCCATACTATTATGAAGAATGAACCCCAAAGCTTCCAGAAAACAGAGTCTCATGCTCTTCCTAATCTTAGAGGACAATTTCCTTATCAGATGTCTTAAGGGAGATAAGAGAAAAAGACCAACTCTTGGTTGACTTATGCTCGAGTAACGATACCAGAAGGGAAAGGGAAAGATGAGGGAGCAAGGGAGAACTGATCACAGTGATTGACATACAACTTCCCACCCCAGGAAGTTGAACAATGCATATTCAGCTATGTATATCAAGAAAAAACAACAAAAGAATCTTAATACTCTATGAATGATCTAGGGTAGGTACCCCAAACCTATGATGATTGTGAATAAACTAAGAGTTAGCCTGATTTATAATAATTGTAGAGTACTCCACTGTGTGCTGAGCACCGAACCAGACACCTGCCAGAATGTGATTTCTTTTTTTTAGTTTTTGTTTTTTAGGCATCACTGCCCTCTGGTGGTGGGAATAGGAGGCCCAGCCTTTGCTCCTGTGAGCTGGAATTGAACCTCCATCCCAGTGGGCCGCAGTCCCACGCACAAACACTACACCAGCGGGGCTCAGCCAGAATGTGATTCTTTTCAGAATAAAGAATATAAACTCCCTCAGAGGTATTCCCACCTAATGCAGGCAGGGGGCTGGGGCTGGGGGACAACAACACACGTCTGGTTCACAGGCCATATAAAGCTTAAGAACTCTTTAGTACTAGCTATTATCACATGTCTCAGCCACATGAAACAGTTTCAGACATCATAGGGGTGAGCTAATTAAATGTTTGACCAGCTTAAAGGCTTGAAGATAAACAAGCAGTAATCTAGCTGAGAAGCAACAAAGCCCACATGGAAGAAGCACACCAGTCTATGTGCCTGTGTGATCATGAGGTGCTGATGGGATCCACTATCAGGCATCAAAGACCCAAAACAAAACAAAAATCTTATCAATGGGAATGAGGGGAAGGGCAGAGTGGAGATCAAAACCCGTCTGTAGTCAATTGCGCTCCTCCCGTCAAGGACCACAAGAAAGAGACACAACCTTTCTCTACCACTAAGGTGGTAATGGTATCAAACCTTAAATAATGAGCGCCTGGTTTGCAGAAAGCTAAGGATGACAGTGGAAGCTCAAAATCCATTGTCAGGGTCCAGACATAGATTAAATCCCCTCTGACCATAGTGCAGGGATGTGAATAGCCTTCACTCACTCGCTCGCGCGCGCGCGCGCGCTCTCTCTTTCTCTCTCTCTTTTTTTTTTGGCATCACTGCCCTGGTGGGAGTGTGAATAGCCTTCTTATCAGACAACATTGTCAAGTTTATTATGGTAAATGTAGTCAGGTTAAAATGTAATATTATTTGTTCTCTCTTTTGGCTGAATTTAAAGCTACTTCAGTTTCAAAGAAAAAAGTGAAGGGAAAATACACATGGATTATGCCTCTGTTGAATCCCTTCTGACCAGAATCCAGGGTTGTGGATAGCCTTGCTTTGGCAGTTACATAATCTGTCAACTTGTGAAGGGATGGAGTCTGGCCTGTCAATCAGGTCATAGCCAATGAGGCCTCTGTGGGGGCCTTCTCCTGAGAACCCTGGGAGCTCCTGTCTTCCTCCCGAGAGGCGGGATGCACACTCTCCCTGGGAGACATTCCTGATGACAAGCCAATGGAACTACACTGATGGAGCCAGAACCCTGAAGCTGGAAGAGTCATGTGAAAACCCACGCCAGAGTTGAGATGCTTCCACCACCACTGAATACACAAGACTTTCTGCCCACTGGCCTGTGATCTTCCTGCATTCGGTGTCATTGCATGTGCTGTTTGAGAGGAATTTATTGACTGGTATCGGACATCTGGGCTAATAATGGACTTACTGGACAGGGTTGGGGTATTTTCTCAATATACAATTACTCTAATATAAAGCTCTCTCTTATACACATGAGTACCTATGAATTTGTTTCTTTTGTCAACGTGTACTAACACATTTGCTCCATCATGCAGAGTGCTTTTTAAAGTGTATGATTACAGGTGCAATTAGGTTAAAATTTAACAACGTATCACTTGATATCTCTTTTGGTTCATTTTAAATTTGGTTAAGTTTTTCATATTGCTTTCTTTTCTAATGAGGTTCTTCCCTGATTTACTTGGTTAGTGTTGTTAGTTTGGTTTTCTTTGTGTGTGTCTGGATATGTCTTTTAGAGCTTAAAATCCAGGTTAGGTATTGTCTATAGAGACGATAACTAAATTAATGGTTTCTTGGGGGCATGTCAGGGAGGTTGGGGAAACAGCGAGCTAATAACAATGAGTACAAGAAGAAGAAAATGTTCTAAAATTGATTGCAGTGATGATTGCCCACCTCTTCTTAATCTGATTGAACTAGTGACTTGTCTGACATGTGAATTAGACGTCAACAAATAGTTTGGACTTAAATTTTAAAACCACTAGGGAACATAACCATGACTAAAACTGTTTCTCTTGAAACTATTATCTTGTAACTGGACAGTCATGAAGCAAGCAGGAAATGTACAGTGGTCATTGCTAAATCTCAAAGGTGACTAACAAGATAATGCAAACTTGTGAGTCTACTCAGAGACTCAACTCATTACTGTACCTCACTCTGAGGTGACGAGCTGTCCATCAGCATCACATGGATCAGCCTGGGGTCCACCGACTTGATCTCACCACTCTAGGATAGGTGCAGTATAGCAAAGAGTATACAAAAGGGGTGGGGAGGAAAAAAACAAGGTATTTAAAACCTTAGTCACCAAAGACATATTTATTTTTCTAGTCTATGCACTTATTACTGTGATGACAGTAATGCCTAAAACAAGATCTTGAATACAGCAGCATTCAAATATTTGTTAAATGATGAATTAATGAACTTACTGTATATACTTGAGTATAAACCGATCCAAATATCAGCCAAGGTACCTAGTTTTACCACAAAAATTGCATTAAAAAACAAAAACAAACAAACAAGGGCTGAGTCCCGGTGGCGTAGTGGTTGTGCGCGGGACTGCAGCCCACTGGGATGGAGGTTCAATTCCAGCAGTGGGGCTGGGCCTCCTACTCCCACCACCGGAGAGCAGTGATGTCCTCCCCCCACCCCCCAAAGAAAAAAAAAACAAAACAAAAAAACTGCATTAAAAATGTGTTGAAAAACATAGCTTGGGCTGAGCCCCGGTGGTGTAGTGGTTGAGTGTGGCCCACTGGCTTGGCAGTTCAAATCCAGCAGCAGCTCTCCAGGAGCAAGGCTGGGCCTCCCACTTGCACCAGAGGGCAGTGATGCCCCCCCCAAAAGAAAAGAAAAACTCCGCTTATACACGAGTACATACATTACTCAATGTCCAATGTCACTTTTAAGGATGTCAATTTCAAACCCTGCATGTCTAAAACCTTTCCATTTTGTATATCATGAACACCGAAAGTCTCTTAAGCCAACAATCATGAAAAATATTAGGGTCAAACATTACTGTCAAAAAAACTTTAGGGGGTATTCATTTGACAAAAAGTATCAAGTGTAATGCGAATATCTTTTGAACCAGTAATTTACTCTAATAAGTAATGTGAAACAGTATACAAACATATGTACTCAAGAGTACTTAGTTTTTATTATTTACTTTCGTGAAAATACTGGCCATCCATATTAAATTAGCTATAATACATCTATTCCGTGAAATATTATACATATTAAACATATATACATATATACATATTAAACAGAATGTGGTAGATTTCTCTATATTTATAGTATACAATTAAGTTGAAAAGGTAAATTTTGAACTATATGTACCATACGCTACTTCAGGATACTTCATATAATTATGTATTATATAAATCTCATTGCCACTGAATGGATTCTATCTCACAGGTTGGAGGAGAATTGCCCCTGCAGGTTCTGAGAAGGTAAATCTTGATGAGAACAGAAAGCTGTGCCTGTCTCTTGAGGAGCAGCTGGTGGTCTCAAACTGCTCGGCAGTCCAAAGTGTAATTCCTTACGTCGCTAGGGTTTCTGCATCATATAAACTCCAAATTCTAAAACTCACTGCCAAAGAGTTGATGCTGACTCTAAGCAACCTATGTAAAGGACAGCAGAGAACTGCCTGCCCCCATGGGTTTCCGAGGCCGTGACACCTTATGGAAGTAGTTAGCCTTGCCTGTCTCTATCAGAGGAGCTGGTGATTTTGAACTGCCAACCTTGAGATTAGCAGGTCAACACCTAACCACTACATTACCAGGTCACCTCATTAGATAAACAGATAAAAAAATTATACACACACACACGCACACAAAATATAGGGGCTTCAAAAGCTTATGGAAAAATGGAAATAACATAATAGAATTGTTTCACAAACTTTTTGAAGTCTCCTGCATTTGAAATATGAGATACCACTGGAAAGGGGATGATATGTGCCAAGGGGAGGGTTGGCTTTTGGTATTACTTTATATATATGTATATTATTTAAAAAAATCTAAATGGAACTCTCATTATTTTTATTTTTTTTGTGTGTGTATATGTGTGGCATCACTGCCCAGCTTTGCTCCTGGAAAGCTGCTGCTAGATTTGAACTATCAACCCTGTGGGCTGCAGTCCCGCACACAACCACTATGCCACCAGGGCTCAGCTATTTTAATATTTTTAGAAAAACTCTAGAGATGTACATCAGTAAAATAATATATATATGTGTGTGTGTGTGTGTATGTGTGTATATATAGTAAGAAAGTCAGAAACCAATTCAAAAATATTACAAACACATAGTACTTTGCCTCCAAATAGTCTTCTATTTTCCCTCAAAAGTTAATTCTCCAGGTATCTCTAATTAATGTGTTCTTTCTATTTATTTCATTAGAAACAATGTGGTTTCCCCCACTAGCACCTAACGGAGAGTGGCAAAAGTATAGGTGATGCCCTCTAGTGGTGGGAGTAGGAGGCCCAGCCTTTGCTCCTGTGGAACTGGAATTGAACCTCCATCCCAGTGGGTGGCAGTCCCGCGCCCCTGACTAGGTTTTTAATGGCTATCTTTTATAAATGTGAGACAAAATAATAACATCATTTTATATACTTATATTCTTTGACAGATTTCAAAGCACTTTCAAATACATTATGTCAGGCCCCAAAACTATATTTTTAGGTCAGTGGAAGTTTACAAATTACTTGAATTTACAGATGAGAAAACTAAATTTAAGAAATATGAGCTGCATTTCTCAATGTCATACAGCCATTATGTGATATAGACCCAAGAATGGAACCTATATCTTTATATGTAGGTAAATGCTCTTTCTCTACATCATCCACTGTAATTATATAATACAGACCCTCACCTCAGTAACAGACACATCCATAAGACGAGTGATAGAATCTTGATGGCTTACAACACCATAGAGCCAACCTTCTTCCCCCTCTGGCTGGTATACTTTGACCCTGTGACCTTGAACACTGTAGGGACCTAAAGAGAGATCCGTCAGTATTCAATATTTTTAGCTAAACAGTATTTCACAGTATTTCTAAAAGCAGAAGGAAAATGATATTGAATAAACATTTGTGTCCAGTGACTTTTATGAATTTAAGTTACCTGAAAATTTCTTAAAATCTCCTAGGCCCCAGATCCCATCTTGTACCCATCCTCCAATTCAGGAAGTACTGTACTACTATTGTCATTAGGTGCTGTCAAGTTGGTTCTGACCCACTGCACCCCAATGTACAGCAGAGAAAACACTGCCTAATCCCATACCATCTTCAAAATTGTGCTTGAGCTTACTGTTTCAGTCACTGTGTGAACCTAACTCCTTGAGGGTCTTCTTCCTCTTGCTAACCCTCTACTACTTTACCAAGCATTCTGTTCTTTTCCAGGACTGGTCTCTCCTGAAACGAGCCCTAGTAGTGTAGTGGACTACATATTGGGCTGGGAACTTCAAGATCATCAGTTTGAAACCACGAGCGGATTCGGGAAAGATGAGGCTTTCCCATAAAGAGTTACAGTCTCAGAAGCCCACAGGCGCAGTTCTCCTCTGTCCTATAGGGTCACTAACGAGTTGAAAACAACTCAATGGCAGTGAGCTTGGTTGGGTTTCTCTTGACAACACGTCCAAAGTACGAGACAAAATCTCCTCATCCTTGATTCTAGGGGAGCAGAAAACAGGAATGGATTTCTCCCATGACAAAATTGTTTGTTCTTTTGGCAGTCCTAGGCACTTTCAATATTCTCTGCCTGCTCCATATTTCCTTATATATAGTAATTCATATGAGTATACAGTAATTCATGTATAGTAATTCTTCTTTAGTATCCTTTATTTATTGTTCAACTTTCACATTCACGAGATAACTGAAAATATAACGGCTGGGTCCAAGGCACCTTAGGTGACAATCTTACTCTTCAAGATTTTAACATTATTTGATTTCTTGACTGCTGCTTCGCTGAACAATGAATGTGAATCTAAGCAAAATGAAGTTCTAAACTTCAATCTTTTCTCCATTTACCATGATTTAATGGTCTCATTGCAAAAATTTTGCTTTTCGTTAGATGGAGTTGCAATCCATCAGCAAGTCTTCAAGTTCTTGCTTTCAGGAAGCAAGTAATCCGCATAGTGTAAATTACTAAGTCTGCCTCCAAATCTGATGTCAAGTTCCTCTTCATGCAGTCAGCTTCTTGGGTTATTTGTTCAGCATGGAGATTAAAGAAACAATGAAAAGATACAACCATGGCACACACGTTTCCTGATTTTATTTTTTTTATTTTTCCTGATTTTAAACCAATATAGTACTGCTGTGTTCTATTCATATAACTGCCTCTTCTACCTAGTCATAATTCCTTATGTGATTTATCATAATCCAGGATTGTATGCCTGTGCCTATAATTCCATCATGAAGGGCTTTCTCTATTATATTAATGGTTAGGATTTGGGTGTGATTAAGGTCTAAGTTTAGTAGCTGGTGTGAACCAAGTCACATTGTTTCCTTAGGGCAGTGGTTCTCAACCTTCCTAATGCCGCGACCCTTCAATACAGCTCCTCATGTTGTGCTGACCCCAACCATAAAATTATTTCCGTTGCTACTTCATCACTGTCATTTTGCTACTATTATCAATCAGACTACCCTTGTGAAAGGGTTGTTTGACCCCCAAAGGGGTTGAGACTCACAGGTTGAGAACCGCTGTCTTAAAGGTATCTTTAGACTCTGCTAGAGGGTGTGATTTGACACCATTCTTTGTGTCCTTGGGGTACAGTCTGCTAAAAGACAAAACATACCTCTTTCAAAGCCGTCTCTCTTTCCTGACCAAGCTTTGGTAGAAGTTAAGAAGACTTGCCTTGACTTTTAGATATTATTGGCCTTGGATTTGAACTCTGCATTTGGCTTGCTTTTGCCTAACCTTCAGATTTGAGACTTAGCAGAACCCACAACCAAATGAGACATTTCCTTAAATTTTCAGTGAGGCATTGCAGTGAATTGCAGAGGGACTTGAAGGAATGTACTCAAGGGAAGGGTAGAGGAAAAATGGAGAATAGCATCTTGGACATTTAGGGCATCTTTAATTTGCCATTCTTTATGCCTAGTCTGGCATTAATTCTTCTAAAATAAATTATTACCACAGAGTCGGAAGTGGTAATGAGCACCATGAAGTGTTCTGGAATCCCACTTTTCGATGGGATCTACAGTTTGTTCTGATTCACTTGGTCAAATACCTTTTGATAGTCAGTAAGACACAAACAAACACCTTCCGGGTATTCTCTGCTTTGAGCCAAGATCCATCTGACATCAGCAATCCTATCTCTGGTGCTATGTTGTCTTCTGAATCTGTCTTGAATTTCTGGCAGCTTGATATATTGCTGTAAGAACTGTTGAACTATCTTTGGCAAAATTTATTTGCATATGATATTAATGGCAGTTTGATAGCTTTTACACTGCTAGGTCATTTTTAGAATGGGCACAAATCTGGATTTCTTTCACTTGGTTGGCCAGGTAGCTTCCTTCCAAATTTTTTTGACACAGACTAGTTGAATGCTTCCAGTGGTTCATAAGCTTGATGAAAACTTTTTTTTTTTGGGGGGGTGGTGGCATCACTGCCCTCTGGGGGGAGTGGGAGGCCCAGCCTTGCTCCTGGAGAGCTGCTGCTGGATTTGAACTGCCAACCCAGTGGGCTGCAGTCCCACACACAACCACTATGCCACTGGGGCTCAGCCCTGCTTAATGAAACATTTCAATTGGTATTTTGTCAAGTTGCACTGAAGGTATTAATAAGAAGCCAGGCTCAAAGGATTTATGGGAAAAAGTAATGTAGAAAGGGTAAGAAAGCTTAGAAATTAAAAACTAAATGTACGGAAAAAAAAAAAACTAAATGTAAAATGGAAATGTACCAGATACTTGCTGTGTTCATGAGAAGAAGGGGAGGCTAGTTCACTAAGTGCACTATTAGGAAGTGACTGTAGAAGTGATAAGTAAGCATTTGTATTCTGCACTATGGCTTTCAGTTAACAGTGGGTAGTACGTTCAATTTATGGTGTTCCAGCCTCTGCACTAATAATAGTCTAAACAAGTAGAGCACCTGTCTTCCTAGACCTCCAAGATTCAAAGACATTTCTTTACCAGTAGGTAATGCTATCCTGAAATTTCAGTTAGACTTCTTTCCTTCCCATATGTCTTTGTAAACGTAAGACTAAACCATTATTTCAGATTATTCTCTCTTGGAGTTCTAATTGAGCTTCCCTCATTTTTCTCTACATATATTCCTACCCATTATTATGTCCATGCTCACTTTTTTCTACCTTCCTACCAATTTTTCCTCACTTTGTTTTTTCTTCCACAACTTTCCGTATTAAATATAATTTTATCGATACTTTATTCCTCAAATAGATCAGTTTTCCTACTTTTACCTGTTTAAATTTATTTTTACCAAAGACACTGTTTTCACTAAAAACTATGGTTACTATGAAGCTCAGAAAGAAAGAAAGAGAGTGAAGCAGATGTCAACGGGAAGGGAAATAAAAATGAACAGTCTGTCTTCAGTCTAGAATGATGGGGAAACCTTGTACCAGCACTGAGAAAAGCTTGGTTGTTTCCGTTCTTAAAAATATTATGTTGGGCTGAGCCCTGGTGGCGTAAGTGGTTGAGTGCAGGACTGCGGCCCGCGGGCGTGGCGGTTCAAATGCAGCGGCGCCTCTCAGGAGTAGCACTGGGTAGCGCCCACGACCACCAGAGGCAGTGATGCCCCCCCCAAAAATAAAGAAAAGAAAAATAATATGTTAATGTGAGTTAGGTGGCAGCCATGTCGCTTTATAAATATACTTTGCTTGAGAAGTTGTTATTTATTGGTATTTAACAAGTCTTTAATCTTTGAGAACCATACACCACAAATTTAATTAGGACTAGTTCCTGGTTACTCCTCAGTGCCTTAGCATGTGCCTACTGCATGTTAAAATTTAACAAATAAACAAACAACAAACAAATTCACTGCCATTGAGTGAATGCTGACTCATAGCAACTGTTTGTGCGTTTCCAAGACTGTAATTGGTTAACTGAGTAGAAAGCCCAGTATTTCTCCTAAAATCCTTAATACAAACTTTAAAATAAAACTTACACTATGTACTAGGAAATATAGTGTTAAGAAGAAACCCTGACTTGAGTGAGATCTCATTTTCCAATCTATCTTGGAGATCCTGTTAACTGGAAATACTCTTCTTAACTTTATTCACAAAAAGGAAATATGTACAAATGTTTATAGTGTTCCATTGTATCACCCTCTCCTCAAAATTCACCAAACACTTGAGTCAGAGTTTAAGAACAGAAGACTCTTTCTGTCTTACCTCGGCTGAATATCTCTTGTAGTTTTTGGTCACCAATCAAAGCATTAACTGTTTCTCTCAGTGCAGCATGTTCCACAAGAATCTGGTTTTGACTATCTGTTCCCATCTAATAAAGATAAAGGAAGAAAATGGAACATTAAAATGATTAGCAATAATACTTAAAATCATACCCCTAAGGAGCTGTGAATCAGCATTTGCCAAAGAATGTTCTCTAGAAATCTAGCTTTTGTAAGATGCTATGAAAGAAACTATGCAAGCAGTCCTACATTTTATTATATATTATCACTTTTTTTTTTTTTTTTTTGGACATCACTGCCTTTGGTGGTCGTGGGCCCACCCAGTGCTGCTCCTGAGAGCCGCCGCTGGGTTCGAACCACCAAGCTCTCGGGCCGCACTCCCGCACTCAACCACTTACGCCACCAGGGCTCAGCCTATATTATCACTTTTTACATACACAGTATATATAGTAAAAACTCTCAGAAGTCACAGAGCAAAGATACCTATCTGTGCCAGTGTTTTCCCACACTTACTTGACCACAAACAATTTATTCCACATATAAGTTTTAAATTTTATTTTGGCATTTACTTATCTAACATTCTGAGTGTCTTTTACATCTAGAAAACAAGATTATAAAGACGAATAAAGCAAGGTTGTTGCCTTTGAGAGGAATTGAGGCATATCAACAATAAATACACAACAGTATCTCTAAGGAAAACAAGTAAAACTCCTCCAACTCTCCCTCTTTTTAACTATCAGTCATCTTCAACTGAGAAATAAATACTTCACTACACAAAATCAATCTCAACGTTCTACCTTCTTTAAATTAAGAAACCCTAACTTGGATGTTAGTTTATTTAAATGACTAACTTCCACTTTCTCTATGTAACTAAAGATCTACCTAAGCTCTTAAATTTTTCATGCTGCTTGGAACTAGCTCAGATTCCCGGCCTATTCTGCCACTGGCATAATGTGAGCCCCTTCAGACTTTTACCGAAGTAGTCACTTTAAGGAAGCCACTTCTATGAAGATCCTTAGAATTATGGCCTCAAGTTTTCAGGTGAAGTGGGTGGGGTGTACAAAGAAGAAAGAAGTTTTAGCTACTAAATGTACTTTTTTTTTTATAAAGGTACTTTTCAAGGAAGTACAGAAACTTCAAAAGATACATGGAAATGATTAGAGGAAAGAATCTATTTCAGTGCTAAAAGAAACATCCCAAATGTTTATCACCAAAGAAATTACCAAAGAAAAAAATAACAGGCTCAGAACTAGAGTACTTTTCTGTACCTGGAACAGATGTAGTCCATTAGCGTCTGACAAGAAACGAAGCTCTCGATCCAAAAGGTATTCAACTGGAACCACAGAACCTAAACCCAGCTTATCTACTAAGGGAGTGAAAGTCTGTGAAATACAATGAAAAGAAATTAATTATAATTTGCAAAAGAAAATAAATTCTAATTCATTTGGATCTAACACAGGACAGAATATCCATCATCCATATTGTTTATGCTGGTAAATATAAACTAAAACATTCTCAACCTATCTGCCCCTCAAATAGTCAAAGGAAAAAAACTAGAAAAGAAAGTCAGAGTAATACCCTTATTTTATGGCCACGAAGAATGAGAAATTTCTCATTCTCTCCAGGGAGCTGACTAATCTTGCCAGCTTCAAGGAGGATAAATTATAATCAATTCTCAGAATAAAGAGTTATACTTTCATTATCTTTAAAGTGTCTGAATTTTTAGTGAGGATTCTAAAATAATCATATAAATACTAATCACATAGTAAGAGGACATTACACAATTAAAAACAAAATAGTGAGTGAGGGGAGACAACAGACAGTGTAAGATACGAAATAATAAGAATATATAATTGACCAAGAATTCAAAAGGATGGGAGGGTGGGGGAGGGAAGGGGAAAAAAGAGGAGCTTATACCAAGGGTTCAAGTAGAAAATGTTTTAAAAATGATCGTGGCAATATATATACAAATATGCTTGATATAAATGATGTAAGGCATGTTATAAGAGCTGGAAGAGCCCCCAATAAAATGATTAAAACAAAACTAAACTGAGCTTACTGCCCTCATGTTGACTCGGACTCAAGGCGACCCGACAAGGCAGAGTGAAGCTGCCCTGGAAGTTTCTAAGACTGCAACTTTTTACAAGGGTAAGTTTCTATTATAATTTCATGAATAATCTACAGTTATCAAAGGTTCTTCTAAAAGGGTAATTGCAAAATGACCTTCAAAACAAAAAAACCACTTAGAATGTGATGCTAGGTAAAAAATGTTTGTTGCATTATTAATTGAATTTGATTAGCTACGAGAGAGTCAGGGTATTTTTCTAAGATGCTGCCCTTGTGCCTAACCTGGATGAACAGGATAGCTAGAAAGAAATGAGATACCCTCAGAGTTAAAATTGATAGCACAAATATTTTATTTTACTTTATGAAACTTGGTCGATAAGAAAATGTTTAAGGGGCTGAGCCCCGGTGGCGTAGTGGTTGTGCGTGGGACTGCGGCCCACTGGGACGGAGGTTCAATTCCAGCAGTGGGGCTGGAGAGCAGTGATGCCAAAAAAAAAAAAAATGTTTAAGGATTATTGTGTTTTAAAACCTGGCAATGAAAAATGATAAAAGATGAAATGATTCTTCAGGGAAAGGGGTATTAAATATTACCTAATATATGAAGTTCCAGGGCACTAGACAAAATATTTTTCCTTTGAAATCTCAGGTTAAAAATGTAGGAAGGGCAAGACATAGTTTGGGTCTAAGTGGTTCAGTTGTTGACTAGATATCATAATTATAATATAGGAGTAAAATCCAAATCTGTTCCTACTCAATAAGAGACTCTCACCAGGGCAGGCCACTGTGCAATGGAGACTCGAGTGCCCTGGAGGAGGACTGGATCCTTCCGGGGGGCCCACACAAGCGACCCTTCCAGCAGAAGCACAATGACTTCTTCAGCATGAACTTTAACCCAGGAGTGTTGCTTCCAGTTACAGCCGTCAAATTCTACAAATATCTGCAAAAAAGAAAAGGAGTGTGAAGTCACATTTGGAAAAATCTCACACTACAACATACAAACAAATGTAAATCCCATGCTTTGACTGGAAAAAGCCACTGCTTTTTAGCTTTTTATTGTGAATCAGGTGAAGCTTTACAGAGCAGGTCATCATGAGTTTTACATTCAGCAATTCATACACATTTTGTTTCAATTTATCCATTGCAATCCCTCAATGTACTATCACTTATTATGCTCTCTCCCTGTGTTTTTTTTTTTTTTGGCATCACTGCTCTCCAGTGGTGGGAGTAGGAGGCCCAGCCTCACTGCTGGAACTGAACCTCCGTCCCAGTGGGCCGCAGTCCCGCGCACAACCACGACGCCACCGAGGCTCAGCCCTCTCCCAGTGTTCTATAGCTTCATTCCTCTTTACTTAACCCTTGGACCTTTCTTCTTAGGTAAATGCTGCCCTGTTGTGATTTTTCTACCCCAGGGGTGAGTTCAGTTCCAGACCTGAATGGAGATGATGGGCAGAGTCTTGGGGATCCCACCTGTTCCTTTCTGAACAGTAAGCCTGACCTCTTTTATGATTGTTATATTTTATTCCACGTCATTCTCCCACTCTATCCAGTACCTTCAAATGAAATCTCTTTCACAGTATCTACTAACTTGTTAAGTTCTTTGAATGGATTTCAATAAAATTGATTATGCTTCAGAGAGTCAGCAAGTTAATTCTGAGCTCCACTATGAGAAGAGAAAAAAAGAGGTAAGGGAGCATGAGTTAACCAGAATTATTCATTAGCTTTTGTGTTCCTAACTCTTAGCTTGTTTCCTATCCACATCAACATGTAGTTGCTGAATGCTTAAGATACATAAACTGCCCTGCTAAACCAAGAATATAGAGAGGATTACGGCATAATTTTGGTCTCAAGGAGTTCAGAATCTAATAGAAAAGAAATATTTTAGAATTCTATTGAAAATGGCTATAGTCTTCTTGGATTTTTTTTAAAAGATCATTTTATTAGGGTTTTTACAGCTCTTGCAACAATCCATACATCAGTTGTGTAAAGCATCTTTGTACATATGTTGCCATCATTTAAAAAACATTTACTTTCTATTGAGCCCTTGATATCAGCTCCTTTTCCCCCTCCCTCTTCCCCTACCTTTGTGACCCCTTGATAAATGATTATTATGTTCATCTTATTATGCTTCCTCCCTTCCCCCATGGTTATTGTTGTTTGTACCCCTGAGGGTGAGTGTGGTTACGTGTTGATCACCGTGTCCAGTTCCCCCTTCCTCCTTTCTTTTTCTCACTTTCCCCCTACCCTCCTGGTATCACTACACCTATTTCTGTTCCTGGTGGGTTTATCTGAATTCTAAGTTGTTGTTTTTCCTAAACACAATTTTGGTGTGCTTGAAGTAAAAATCTACACAGCAAATTAGGCTTTTATTTAGAATTATTATTTTAAAAACAAGTGGCATATGTACACAATACAAAATTTAAAAGACATGCACTGGGGGTGGGGACTTCCCATTCCTGTTTGTGGATTTCTGAAGAGCCCCTGCCAGCAGTGATCTCAGATCTGCTAGCTAGGGCAGGCTGCAGGCACAACAGGGCTTTGCTTCCTCCAACAAGACACTCCACTGTGGAGAAACACTGAAGTAGACAAAGAGTTTTTGAAAGGCATTCATATTAAATAGTTTAGAAAGAAATATACTTAGATTTGTTTTTTTCCATGTAACATTAGACTTCTGAACATGATTCAACAGAGAATGAAAAAGTTTAGACATATGCATATAGGTATCACTATTTAGAAAAAATATGTATAGTGCCTTACAGCTAGTTATTTAAGAAGAGTTTGATTATCCATGGAACTCTATCCTGTCTCATATTCAAACTATCTGTCATGGTGTGCACGAACTCACGGCTCCCCATGTGTGTCAGAGTAGAACTCTATGGAGCACAGTTCTTTAACACACAAGGGGTAGCCATGAGTCACAGTTGACTCAAAGGCAACTAGTTTTCATTTTAAAAGAATTTTAGATGATTTTTAATGAAATATGAAATAAAATGGCAAAATAAATTAAAAATCAGGTCCAAGGAAAAGCAAACCTCAACAATATGAATACAAATAACTGCTTATGATTGAGTGACATATTGGCTCTGAACTTCCCAAAGGCCACCATTAAAATAGAGGCAAGGTCAGTTGGAGGGCTCCTAGTGCCCACAGGAAAGCTGTAGCGCAGTTACTCAAGAAAGCACCGTTGTTCCAATCACTTGGCTGTGTAAGCAACTGCTCGTTCCAAGGAGCAACAGCAGTGAGGTACGGGCAAGATTAGAACCCTGCAACAGTGACTCTCGACCGGAATCTGGGGCGTTACTAGACGTAAACGCTCGTGCACAAAACAGCTGAACCGTCTTATTTATACACGCACTAGTACTTCTCACATAACTGTAAGAGTCCGTGAGGAATACAACTGAATGAATCATTGAATTACTGTGTTTGTGACCGTTTGTCAGTATGTATGTTCGCATATAACTAACATGAAAAGTCTACGGTTGCTGTTGTGAGGTACCATCAAGCCGGTTCCAACTCATAGCAGTCTTCTATGCAACAGAACAGAACAATCCCTGGTGCTGTCTCATTCTCACAAATTGCTCTTCTGTTGTGGAGGTCTTCCTCTTTTTCACTGACACTCTCCCAAGGATGACATCTTCTCCAAGGACTGGTCTCTGTTGACAACGTGTCCGAAGTACATGAGGTGAAGTCTCACTAAGGGACATTCTGGCTGTCCACAGTGTACCTTCAATATTCATTGTCCAACTTCAATACATGGGAGGCAATTGAAAAAGTCATGGCTTTGGGCTGAGCCCCAGTAGCGTAGTGATTGTGCGCGGGACTGCGGCCCACTGGCATGGAGGTTCAATTCCAGCTCCACAGGAGCAAAGGCTGGGCCTCCTACTCCCACCACCAGAGGGCAGTGATGCCCCTCCCCCCCCAAAAAAAACAAAAAAAAGAAAAAGTCATGGCTTGAGTCAGGCATACCAACACCTTAGTCTTCAAAGTGGCATCCTCGTACTTCAACACTTTAAAGAGGTCTCCTGCAGATTTGCCTGATGTAATAGTTTGATCTCTTATTAAAAACAAAAGTTTTATTAGCACATAACCCACAAATGTAATAGTTCAATAATATGAATAGTAATAGTACAATCATCACCATAATTTCACTTTTTTCTTTCCTGTACTCATTATTACTAGTTCCTCATTTCCCTCCAAATGCCCCACACTATCCCCAAGAAACTATTAATCCAGTTACTATCTCTATAGATTTACCGATCCTGGATTTCATATAAAGAAAAATATACAAAGGTTAACAACATTAATAAGGTAGAAACCTCAACTGAAAAGAGTAAAAAGTACGAAAATAGAAAATATTAAAAACAAGTTAAGAATGGGCTAAAAAAGAGAGCAAATGATAACGTGTTAAAGTTTTAACTGCATCTGCAATAATCTACTTTCCAATGCACTCTGCATGAAAACAAGGTTATTCTCAACCTGGATTATGCTCAGAAGGGATTCATTTGAGGCTCAATCCAAAGATATCTCCCCATTTGCTTTTTTCAAAGACTGAAACCCTTTCATGACCCCCCGTGTACAGCAGAAAGAAACATAGTCCTGTGCCATCCTCACAGTGGCTGCCATGCTTGACCTCACTGTTGCAGCCCCTGATGGATACACTGATGGATGGATCAATCCATCTCACAGGAGGGCTTTCTCTTTTCCACAGACCTTTTATTTTACCAAGCACTATATCCTTTACTCAAGGACTGTTATCTTCTGAGATTTTTTAAAAGTGTATGAGACAAAGTCTCTCCAGCCTCATCTCCTGGGAGCATCCTGTCTGTATCTCCACCAAGGGATATTTGTTTTTCTTTTGGCAGTCCACAGTATTTTCATATTCTTCTCAGCAATTTCGTTTAAATGCATCAAATTTTCTCAGTCTTCCTTATTCATTGTCCAGCTGTCACCAGCATATCAGAGGTGATTGAGTCTGGTGCACCTTAGTTTTCAAAGTGCTATCTTTGCCCCATGCGATACATCTGTTTATTTCTTGACTGCAGCTTCCATGAGCGTAGATTATAGATCCAAGTAAAATGTATGGATTTTTTTAAAATCATTGTATTAGGGGCTCTTACAGCTCTTATTAGAATCCATACATCAATCCATTGTCAAGCACATTTGTATATATGTTGCCACCATATTTTCAAAACATTTGCTTTCTACTTGAGTCCTTAGGACAAACTCAACCACCCCCCTTCCTTCCTTTTTTGTTTTGTTTTTTTGGGGGCACCACTGCCTTCTGGTAGTCATGGGAGCTACCCAGCCTTGCTCCTGGAGAGCCGCTGCTGGATTTGAAGTGCCAAGCCCGCGGGCCACAGTCCCGCACTCCACCACTTACATCACCAGGGCTCAGCCTGATAATTTATAATTAACTTTTCATGTCTTACACTGACTGCTGTCTCACTTTACCCACTTTTCTGTTGTTCATCCTGTAAGAAGGGGGTTGTATATCACTCAATGTGTATGGATTGTTATGAGTGGCAAGAAAAATTTTTTAAAAGAATGGCAAGAGCCCCCGATAAAATTATCTTTTAATTAAAAAATAACAACAACCTATTGGAGGAGGATAAAAAGCTTGAGAGTAAGTCAAAAAAGTGTTATGTGCCAGCCAGTGGGTTCTGACTCATATCAATCCCACGCACAACAGAATAAAATACCGCCCAGTCCGGTGACACCCTCACAGTAAGTTATGTTTCAGCACACTGTTGTAGCCATCAGCTCCTAGATGGTTTTCCTCTCTCTCTCTCTTTTTCACT
Source organism: Nesogale talazaci (assembly GCA_004026705.1). Classification (NCBI taxonomy): domain Eukaryota; kingdom Metazoa; phylum Chordata; class Mammalia; order Afrosoricida; family Tenrecidae; genus Nesogale; species Nesogale talazaci. The sequence continues at coordinate 32,736 of PVJH01015336.1, forward strand.
TTCTAATTTTCCACACACGATGTATTTTTTTCAGAGACTAATTTCTAAGCAGCATGTCCAAAGTAGGTGAGATAAAGAAAGTACTGCTAAGAATCACAAAAACATTCATTAAACATATCTATTCAACCTGGGCTCCTTTAAATTATGAGTTTTGGAAAGAGTCTTTTTTTTGGGGGGGGCATCACTGCTCTCTGGTGGTGGGAGTAGGAGGCCCAACCCCATTGCTGGAATTGAACCTCTGTCCCAGTGGGTCGCAGTCCTGCGCACAACCACTATGCCACCGGGGCTCAGCCCGAAACAAAGTCTTTTTAAAAAGGTTGAAGGAGTAAATTGAGGCTGCAGGGTGGGGAGGCTAAGGTTTCCCAATAAAACGCTTTCAAGAATGAGCAAGTGAATTGTGATGAAAAAAAATCTTTAGCTCAACCTCGCAGACCTTTTTTTTCCAATTATTTTATTGGGGGCTCTTACAACTCTTATAACATTCAACACATCATTTGTATCAAGCATATTTGTACACATATTGCCATATTCATTTCCAAATATTTTCCACTTGAGTCCTTGGTATAAGTTTCTGTGCCCCCCCCCCAACCTTAAAAAATTTTTTTTTAGGCATCACTGCCCTCTGGTGGTGGGAGTAGGAGGCCCTCCTTTGCTCCTGTGAGCCGGAATTGAACCTCCATCCCAGTGGGCCACAGTCCCATGCACAACTACTACGCCACCAGAGCTCAGCCCCTCCCCACCTTTTTTTAATGAATCCTTTTATTGGGGGCTCACACAACTCCCATCACGATCCATACATACATCAATTGTATGCAGGCCACATTTGCACACTTGTTGTCACCATCACTCTTAAATCATCCTCCCTCCACTTAGGCCCCGAGTACCAGCTTCCCATATTTCCCTTCCTTCCGCCCTCTTTCTCCCCCACGAACCCTTAATAATTTACAAATTATTACTTTTTTCATATTGTTCACTGTCCAATGTGTCCCTCCACTCATTTCCCTGTTGTCCATGCCCCAGAAAGGAGGTTATATGTAGATCCCTGAAATTGGTTCTCCCTTTCTATTCCACCATTCCTCCACTCTCCCAGCATCACCACCCCCACCACTCGTCCTTACGGATCATCTATCTTAAATTTGCCATGTCTCCGACTCCAATGCACATCCCCTGGTCTAGATGGATTTGTATAGCAGAATTGGGATTATGATAGTGGGTGGAAGGAAGCATGTAAGAACTAGAGGAAAGTTGTATATTTCACTGTTACTTTACTGTAGCTTAACTGGCTCATCTCTTCCCTGCAACCCCTCTGTAAGAGGATGTCACTTCACCTATTGATGGGCTTTGGGTCCCCAATCTGTACTCCCCCTCATTTATAATGATATAATTTTAGTTCTTTGATGCCTGGCACCGGATCCCTCAACACCTCGTGGTCACACAGACTGGTGTGTTTCTTCCATGTGAACTTTGTTACTTCTGAGCTGGATGGCCACTTGTTTACTCAAGCCTTTAAGACACCAGACACTATATCTTTTGATAGGCGGACACCATCAGCTTTCTTCACCACATTTGCTTATGCACACATTTGTCATCAGCGATCATATCAGGAAAGTGAGCACGCAATATTATGCTTTTTAGTTCATGAAGCCTGATAACTGATCTTTTTGACACCTCGTGGTCCCACAAGCTGGTGTGCTTCTTCCATGTGAGCTTTGTTGCTTCTGAGCGAGATGGCTGCTTGTTTACTTTCAACCCTTTAAGACCCCAGACACTACATCTTTTCATAGCCGGGCACCATCAGTTTTCTTCACCACCTTTGCTTATGCACACATTTGTCTTCAGTGTTCGTGTTGGGAAGGTGAGCATCATGGAATGCCAATTTAATAGAATAAAATGTTCTTGCACTGAGGAGGTACTTGAGTGGAGGTTCAATGCCCATCTCGCAGGCCTTTTTCTTACCAACAGTTTTCTATTTTCTTCAAATTTCTTCTAAATAAGTCCTCAGGATTGTCTTGTGTCCTTCAAAAAAACTGCACATTTGAAATCCAAAAGAACAATTGCTGTTGACTTTCTGAACTGATTTCTCTGTTTTAAATTTAACTGTTGGAAGTCACTGTGTAATTTTTTCCTATTTGATTTTTTAAAAATCATTTTATTGGGAGTTCTTACAGCTATAACATTCCATAGTTCAATCATATCAAGCAGTAGTGTACAATTGCTACCACAATCAGTTTCAAGACATTTTCTTTCTTCTTGAGTTCCTTGATAGCAGCTCCCTTTATTCTCTCCCTCCTTCACCCAGGAACCCTTATTTTTTTTTTTACTATACATTTTTTTGGGGGGTATCTTATACAATCTAAATCCATTCACATAAAATTCTGTTGTTTGATCCCATCAAGTTGGATTATGACTACCAATGCCGTCAGCTCCCTAATCCCTTCCTCCCTCTCTTCCTGTACCCTCAGGAGCATCATGAGGGTTACTTGCTACTGTTTCTGATAGGTTATCTATCTTGACTTTCAGGTACCCAAAGATCTTAAATATACAAATGAACATATGCAAATTAACACAATTAATGAAGTAAAACAAAGAAAAATCATAATAGGAAAGAAAATATTAAAGAATTAAGGGCTGAGCCCCAGTGGCATAGTGGTTGTACACGGGACTGCGGCCCACTGGGTTGGAGGTTCAAATCCAGCAGCAAGGCTGGGCCTACTACTGCCACCACCAGAGGGCAGTGATACCCCCAAAAAACAAAAAAAAATTAAAAAAAAAAGGATTAAGAGGATAGTTATGTAGTTCATCGGTGCACCCAATTTATAATCCCTTCTATGTGGCCCTGCTGAGAGGGACTGTCCAAATTATCTTACCGGTGGGTTCTGGGTCAACACTACCTTCACTCCCCTTCATATGAACTTGGTTGCTTGATTTTGAATGTCGCACACCTCTTCCTGTCAACACCCCATGATCACACAGGATGGTATGCTTTTTCCATGTGAATTCTACTACTTCCCTGCTAGATGGCTACTTGTGTAACTACAAGCTTAAGACACCCAATGAGAACAATACAGTATATTAATTGAGAGAACACTGTCTTCAGTCATTCACTGATATGCTTAAACACATTTAGCTTGAAATAAACCATGCATGTATGAATTGGACCCGTAGTAGAAATACTTTTTTGCTTACTATGTAGTACTTCAGTCAAAGAGTCCTGGTGGTGTAGTGTTTATACATTGGGTTTCAAAGCAAAAGGTCAGCAGTTCAAAAACCACCAAGAGTTCCACAGAAGGAAGATGAGGCTTTCTATTCCCATAAAAATTTAGTATCTTGACGACTGAGCCCCGGTGGTGTAGTGGTTGAGTGCGGGACTGAGACCCACAGGCTTGGCAATTCTAATCCAGCTGCAGTTCTACAGGAGCAAGGCTGGGTAGCTCCCATGCCCTCCCCCCAAAAAAGAGTGGACAGTTAAAACAAAATTAGTATCTTGAGATCCCAGAGGCAGTTTTCTCATCCTGGAGTCACTAGGGGTTGGCATCAAAACAATGGCAGTGAGAGAATTTTAGTTAATTACATACCACTGTTGGGGTAATAACATACCATCTAATCAAGAGAAATAAAATATGGAGGATATTCAGAGGTGGGGAAAATTGCTTAAGTTGTTCAGAGGCACTGATAGTAGTTGAGGTTCAAAGTCCTTGTCTGGGAAATGGAAGGTCTGAATTGAAATAAAAAATGTGGGCTTCACCTAGATGGTATATGTATACAACTGCTAGTAAAAGTTTCAGATAGGGCTGAAGCCCGGTGGCGTAGTGGTTGAGTGTGGGACTGCAGCCCATTGGCTTGGTGGTTCAAATCCAGCAGCAGCAAGGCTGGGCCTCCCACTCCCATGAGAGGACAGTGATGCCCAAAAAACAAACAAACAAACAAACAAACAAAAACAAGACAAAACAAAAAGTTTCAGATAAAAAGAAGTTCAGGGCTTAGCCCCGGTGGCTTAGTGCTTGTGTGCGGGACTGCAGCCCATAGGATTGACGGTTTAAATCTAGCAGCAGCAGCTCTCCAGGAGCAAGGCTGGGCTTCCTACTCCCACCAGGGCAGTGATGCCACCAAAAAAAAAAAAAAAAAAAGCTTCAGATCTACGAAGGGTTCAAGTAGAAAGAAAATGCTCTGTAAATGATTATAGTGACACATGTAGAAATGTGCTTGATAGAATTAACTGAAGTATGGATTGTTATGAAAGCTGTAAGGAGCCCTTAAATACATGCAATGACACCAAATGCAGGAAGATCACAGGGCAGTAGATTGGAAGTCTGCTGAATTCATTGGCACTGTAAGCACCAACTCAGTGTTGGCAGGGGTCTTTACATGGTTTCTCTGGCACTAAAGGTCTGTTTTTCGGTTTTTGGTTTTTTGGGCATCACTGCCCTCTGGTGTGTGAGTAGGAGGTCCAGCCTTTGCTCCTGTGGAGCTGGAATTGAACCTTCATCCCAGTGGGCCGCAGTCCTGCGCACAACCACTATGCCACCGGGCCTCAGCCCCTAGAGGTCTGGTTTTATCAGGGTAGGTCCATGTGACTTCTTCAGCTACCAGGGTTTAGCATCATGTGTCCTGTCAATAGAGCATCTCTCAGGGAGGGAGTGGAGAGTGTGGTCTCCTGCTTCCAAGGAGGAAATACTGGAGCTCTCTGAATTCTCGGGCAATCATGCTCACACAGAAGCCTCATTGGCCTGACTGACAGACGAAACTCCACCCCTTCACTCATAATCCTCAAACTGACAAGCCCCCAATAAAATGATTTATATACAAAAGTTTCAGTTCAGGGTCAAGACATGATCAGAATAGTTGGCTTTATGAAAAAAACAGTGAATAGTGGGTGTAGATAGATTAGTTATGCGGAAGCAGGAGGGGTTCTTAAATTGACATAGGAGCAGTGAGATCAAGATCCGTGGACCTTCTACCACCAAGCCTTGAGCACTGACTGGACAGGGGGTTGCTGCTGCTGCTGCTCTTAGGTACAAGTGAGTCGGTTCCTGCTCATCGCTCCCTCATGCAGCACAGAATGAAAGCGTGCTCAGCCACGGACCACCCTCACAGTTGGTGTTATGTTTGCACTGACTGCGGCAGTGACTGAGTCAATACACTTCACTGAGGGTCTTCCTCTTTCCCACAGACCCCCTACCTTCTTTACCAAATACAATGTCTTTTTCCAGGGACTGGTCTTAAAGATGACATGTCCAAAGTAAGGTAAGACAATCTTCCAAGACAAGTTTGTATGTTTTTCTGGCTGTACTTTCAACTAATTATTGCCAACATCATAATTCAAACACGTAACTCCCTGTTCATTGTCCGATTTCCACATGCATGTGAGGCGAGTGAAAATACTATGACGGCTCTAAGTTCTGGATTGCTAACCTCTAGGTCAGCAACTGGAACCCAGCAGGTGCTCCTTGGAAGAATAATGAGGCTGTCTGCTTCGGAAACCCTAAGCAGCAGTTCTACTTTGCCCTATCGGGTCACTATGGGTGGAACTAACTAAATGGCACTTGATGGTGGGTAAGGAGAATAAAAAGTGACTTGGATTCTGAACCAGTGACTCAGAATAAGGGTGTCATTACAAAGAGAAACTCTTCTCAGAAGGCCTCAGACTCTACAAGGATAGCATTATGCTCAGTGTGCAGGCTGTGTAAGTGACACAGCACTCAGAAAAGCTGAGGTTGGGGTTCCATGGGGATTGACAGTTGGGTGCCATGTTGCAATTTTAATGTTACAAAACCCCTAAAAACCAACATCCCATTTGCTGTCATTGAGTTGATTCTGACTCATATCTACCCTACAGGACAGGCTAGAACTGCGCCTGTAGAGGTGAGAAATGGAGGGACTGAATGAGAATGTAAGCAGCCAAATTCTCTATGAGCATCATCACGGAGTTGGAACTCTGGTGGGAGAAGGTTCTCATGGTTCTGAGATAAAAAGGTCTCGTAACACACATTCTGATGACTGGCAATAGTTTCTACTATAGCCCTCCATAAAGGAGCTGCCATAAAAGATGCACTGGGCTGTTCACTGCGCACCCAGAGATTATCTGTAGCTCAGAGCCATCACATTCTATTGCCCATTCCGCCTAAGGAGTAGTTAGCTAACTGGCTTCTGACATCCCTGATCCTGATCATAGATTGTTCTCCCGGGAAGGTTCAAGAACACATGAGGTGGGGGTCGTGAGGGGGAGGGGAACATGAGGAGCTGATACCAAGGACTGAAGTAGAAAGGAAATGTTTTGAGAATGATGATGGCAACAAATGTACAAATGTGCTTGGCACACAATGAATGCATATATGGATTGAGCCCCAATAAAATAATTGAAAAAAAAAAAAGAACACATGGGGCTGAGCCCCAGTGGCATAAGTAGTTGAGTGCGGAACTGCAGCCCGCGGGCTTGGCGGTTCAACTCCAGGGGCGGCTCTCAGGAGCGGCACTGGGTAGCGTCCACAACCACCAGAGGCAGTGATGCCCCCGCCCCCAAACAAAGCAAAACAAAACAAAACAAACAAACAAACACAAAAAGAACACATGAGGTTAGGCCATTGACTTATTCTATTACCTGTTTATTCTATTATATTTTCACTCTACTGGAAGATTTGTTAGCCCCAAGATTAAATATACCCATTGAAAGATATATTTTCTCTTGATTCCGACCTGGGAAGGAGCCCTTGTGCTTTGCTTGTCTGTCTTCATTTCCAGAATCACACAGCTGCTCCTAAGGACCTTTTCAACTGAGGGCTGGATCCCACTTGAGGGTTTTTGGAACTGCAACTCTTTATATGAGTACAAAGTCTTGGCTTTTTCTTTTGAAGCAGCTGGCAGTTTTGAACTACTGACCTTGAGGGTGGTTGGAGCCCAACATGTAACCACTATAGTACCAAGGCTCCTAAAAATCAATGTAAGAATCAAAGTTCGGTCACTTCAATATATATAGAATAAGTTAAAATTCAAATACTCAAAACTAAAAAATGCTGTGCTCAAGCTGTAACAATTCACTGTACTTAAGAAGCTGAACTAGTCATTTTAAAAGTTAACAGGCAAGAATGCTATCCTTGCTTATCTGGAAACAGCCATGGTAAAGCTGAAATATCTAGGCAAGACTTCACCTAATTTAAAGGCAATTATTTCCGAACTTGCCTGGGCAAAGGACGTGAAACAAAGTATTAAATTGACAACCACTGTACTATACACTCTGGAATCAAGCAGCAGCTCCAGCTAATGATGTAAATTTATTTTGAGAGGAATGTGGAATATGTACATGTATTTGTAAAAATGTCCTTCCAGCCAAAACCCATTAAGTCAATTTCAACTCAATGACTCTAAAGGACAGATAGCCTCTTAGGGCTTCTGAAACTGTCAATCTTGATGGGAGCAGAGTCTCATCTTTCTCCCATGCAACCGCTGGTGCGTGTGAGTGGCTGCCATTCGCAAGGCTAGCAGCTCCATACTTAACTGCCTATGCTACCAGCACTCTCCCAGTAGTGCTCCCAGAGTATGCTCGCTTCCTGCCTTAAGAACGAGGAGGAGTTAGGAATATACAAGTCAAAGCAACCATTGAATATTGAAGCACACAGAAAACGAACTCTTAAAATGATAGTGGTGAGACCACAGGGCAGGAAGGTGCATAAACAAACATTAACGGTGGCAGATGGATTAGGTCGGTAATGACCAAATGAGGTTGATAATTGAAGCAGAACAAAATGTAATGAGTTTTTTTTTTAAATTGGATGAAATTTCTACTATTGAGGCAAAAGCAGCAAATATTTCGAAACGGACCACAGCTAAAATCCAAGGATTGATGTAAGTGTTTCAATTTAACACTAACTAGTGTTAGTGTTAAAACTCTGGTTTTCATTTAAAATGTTTTCTCTATGGTCTAAGCATGATTTACATTCATTTTGGTGACATTAAAGTGACATTAAAGGCAAGTAAGTTTTAAAAAGTAAATAAGTTGCTTTTAGCTTGATAAAATCAGACAGTAATAATCTGAGTAATACAGGGCTTCATGTTGGCTATATAATAAACAGTTTGGGTTCTGGCTTTCCTCAAGGCCATTCTAACTACAATTAATAACATTGTTCATACATTCATTCACTCCAAAAAAACCCCTACCGAACCCCTCGTGGCTTGCTAGGGCCAAAATATCAAGGCAAATGAGGTACCAAGAGGCAGGAAAGAACCACCCTAGCTGAGCCAACAGGGAGGCAAAGAAATCATGATCTAGAACAATGTAATAAGGCAATAATAAAATCTTGAACAACGTACTGCACTATGCAGGAGAGGGCATCTGCCTTGAGAAACTAGAAGCATGTAACAGTGAGGTAGTAGGACTATCATCTGAGCTGATTCTTAAAGGGCAAGTTACATTCTTCTGGAAGAAAATAGGACTTTTCAACAGGTGTAAAGGCAGGGAAAAAGATTGAGGGTCTGTGAACAGAAGAAGGTATAAATAAGTTACAAAAGGTTCCTTGTGGAATGTGCATGGACGGTAAGTTGGCAAAGGTGTCTTGCTTCACCAGCAGAGTATTTTTTGTTTGGAATATACAAGTGAATATCTTTAAGCAGTACCTGCCCACCAGCTGTCAATTCAATCCCCACTACACCTTTACTTCTGTCACCCAGTGTTTCTCACAAGCCTGGTCCCTTGGATACATCTGAGTTTATATTGCTGTTACAGGTCTTGAGGGAGTCACTGACAGCATGGTGGGACAATGGGTGGTGGCACAGTAAATTGTTTTAGAAAGATGATGTCATTTGTGGAGGGATAAAATACTTCTAGACACTCTAAGTAGGAAATCAAAATAGAAAGTATAATGTGTTTTATAATCAGTAAAAGGCTAAACAATTTATTTATACTCGAAAATAATTGAGAGCAATGTAAAATGATGAGATATGGCTAATAGATTAACCTAGGCAGTTTCAACTGAGTTTTGGAGTGGGAGGATTCGTATGAGCATTACTAGTATTCCAGCCTTATTAGTAAAGATTTATTTTTTAAAGAACGTATTTGAACATTAGATAATTAACACTTTTTCCAATAAAATGATTTACATATATATGTATATCATTTTTAAAAGGGAAGAAGTTTGGGGTCAGCATGGAAAATAAGTTACAGAGGAGAGAAACTGGAGGCACGGAGATAAAATTACAAAACAATAGCCCAAAGATGAATAAGATCTAAGCCCATGGAAAATGAAAAGTATGTAAGAAAATCTAGAGATAAAAATAATAGGATATGGTAAAAGAAAGGAAAAGTTAACTCTACAATTACTAACTTTTCCAATTTCCCTACCTACCTTTTTTTTTGGGGGGGGGGAGAGGCATCATTGCCCTCTGGGGGGAGTGGGAGGAGGCCCAGTCTTGCTCCTGGAGAGCTGCTGCTGGATTTGAACCACCAACCCTGTGGGCCCCAGTCCTGCACTATGCCACCAGGGGCTCAGCCCTCCCTATCTACCTTTTAAATGTAATGTGAACTCTTACAAATGAACGTTGGAATATCTTGACAAACAAGATGGGGAAAAATGCATGTCTAGAGTAATGCTGTTTACAAACAAAAAACAATTTTCTCTCTATGGTTCCTTTGATTTTCAAGAGATACCTTCCCAACAATTACTAGCAATTTTTAATATCCTTTCTAGCATCACAATAAGTTGTCATGCATTCAGGGATAACCTGAAAAACAAAAACAAACAAACCGCAAAGCTATATAAAGATTTTAGGAAGTGTAGAATCACAAAGATCTAAATCTACATCTCATGACCCCATTTCTCAGCTGTGAAGCTGATAGTAAGGTCCTTTAGTCTCCTTGAGCTTCACTCTGTCTATAAATAGGGCCAATAAGTATCTCAAAAGATTGTCTGTAGGATTAAAAGAAAAGAGATAAAAGTGTCTAGCAGAAAACACAAGCCTCATAAACACTCATTTCTTAAGCATGCACATAAGATTAGTTTGGACAAAAATGATATGATTGCGGAGGAAGGTGTAGTATGAAGAAAATGTGCTATCTATCAAGGGCCTTAAATATGTTCAAAGTGCAGTGATTAAGTGCTGGCTGCTAACTGAAAGGGATGGTATCAGGTTAGGAAGATGAAGCAGCTTCCATAAAGGATATAGTGTTTGAAACCAGAGGCTAACTCCATCCCCATAAGGTTCTATGCATTGGAATCCTATTCACTGGCAATGGGTTTACTTTTTCCCCTTAAATACCGAGGGCTTCAAAAAAATCATGGTAAAAAAATCCCATTATCTTTTAACTTTACTTTCCCACAAGCTTTTTGAAGCACTTATGATATATATTTATACCTTATAGTTCCACAATATTAGTTTTTATATTCCACAATATTATTCTGGGGCTAACCCTAAGAAATAATACTAAACACAAAAAGGCTGTCTTCGTAAAAATGCTCACCAAATATGATTGCTAACGCCTTACATGTACAGTATTATATCATGGAAAACAAAACACAAATCAAATGAATCAGCCATATATTTAGGAGGTTTTCTTACAGAGAACATTTATTGTTTTCCTTCCAATTATGAATGCAAACATGTTACTGTGCAAAATACAGAAAAGCAATAGGAAAATGAAAGTGAGCCAAAATACAAACTTTCCCCCCCCCCCCAGGGTATCGATTTTTACTGATGTCTAAGGTGAGGGCACTCAAAATACAAACTTTATAATAAAAAAGCAAAACTCAAAATGGAAAATACAGTGTAAATTCAATAATACATCCTAAAATTATAAAAAGATTACAAGAGTAGGTATCAGACTACAAGCATTAATTTTGGAGTAATATCACAATAATTTCTATATTTTATTTAATATGTAAATAGCCATGCAGTACTTCAGACTGAGAAAACAAATCATGTAATTCTAATCTAAAAATATATATTCTAAGAAAACATTGATATATAAATCATAAAACCCAAGTGATAATATAAGTTCTGACAGAGTATCAAATATTCTCATATCTAGACAGATAGTCTACCTTAGTTTTTCTTAATCAGAAATGAAAAAAACACTTCCAAGCCAAAAAACCTCATTCAAATACCTCATACAAAGGGCCAGAGTAGCTATCTGACAGATATGAGTGTTAATACAGATTTCTAAACATTCTACCTTTTAAGGTAGTGTGAGCCAGAGGAGGTCATTTCAAACAGGAAAAGAAAAATGAGTTAAGTTATACCTTGCTATAAATCTGTAACAAGAAACCCCTGGCTATGGGCAAAGAGACACCTGATTGGTGTGGTGCTCTTGTATCAGACAGGGGCAGAGCAGACTGGCAAGCCCTTTGTTCATCTTAGCTTGATGCCTAGATTGTGGCCAGAGCTGTTTCATGCCTCGGGCACATAAAATCTCGGGTAAAAACATCTGTAACAAAAGACTGTCACAAGCATTCCAGAAGAGATATAGACCAAGTGCTAAAGAAGAATAGGAATAAGTAACTTAGGCTAGGGATTCAGAAAGATTTGGAAGAAGTGGTAGCAGGTAGGATGTGAGGACTTTATAGGGTTTCAGTGGGTGGCAACATTAAAAGTAAAGAGTAACAGGGGAAGAAAATAAACATTTAGGGCCAAAAAGTACAAGAGGACTACAAAAAGTTCATGGAAAAGTGGAATGAAAGCATAATGGAATGTTTAGCTTTCTGAAGGCCCATTGTACAAGGAGAGTTTGAAGATCACCAAATCAGAGTTGTAAATACCCTTTATATAAACTGCTGCAACTATCTGTTAGACCATCCTCTAGGGTCTTCTGTATAATTTGGTCTCCTGAGTAGGCCAGGAGGGGGAGCTCTATGCAGATCTCTAGATAGCTGTAGCTCCCACTGTAAATTAATAACCTTGCGTGTGGATTTACAAACCAGCCTCTAGAGAGTTTGGTTAGAGAGAATCAGTCCTCTTGAGCTTGATTACTTCTGAAGTCACTATAGAAAAATGGAGTTTCTGTCCTTGTAAAATTGAGAAAGGTCACACACATTACTTGAGTCGCGATCATACAAATCAGTTTGGTTTTTAAGCTTTCTACGAAACAGGATAAAAGACACTTGAAGGCACTGGCTGGGGGTGGACAGGCTTAAAAACCACCAACCTGTCAAAGGCAGTAGAAAACTGAGAAGCAACAACAGGTGTTACATCCCTCAGGCCTGGGGGAAGCAAAGCCTACAGGAACCCACCCCAGCTGTTGTTGAGAATATCACTAACAGAAAATACTGCTACTTATCCATCATTGAGTGTGTACTAATGAAATTGTGTGGTGGTGGATGGGAGAACTACATCAGCCAGGGCCAGTTGGAAATGAGGAACGAGACCCAGGCAAGTGAGTACCAAGAGAAGGAGCAGCCCATGGCTTGTAGGGAGTGAGTGAAACAAGTCCCTTTAAAACAAGTAAGAAAAGAAAAAAAAAGGAAAGATCTGACTATATATTAATGGGAGAGGAAACAGGACAAAAATGACCAGTGCACACTGTAATCATAATATATGGTACACATATGGCCCAGAACTAAAATATATACACTATATAGGCTAATTAAGACAGCACAATTAAAAATTATAGAAGGCCTGGTGGTATAGTGGTTATGTGTTGGGCTGTTAACCACAAGGTCAACGGTTCAAAACCACTAGCCACTCTGTGGGAGACAGATGATGTTCTCTATTCCTGTAAAGAATTACAGTCTTGGAGACTTACAGGGGCAGTGCTACCCTGGTCCTACAGGGTCACCATAAATTGGAATCAATTCAATGGCAGTGATATTAAAAATTACACATACATGCACATGTAAAAATATGAGGGGAAATAACTCTACATGCATATACTTATAGGGTTAGTATTAAGACAGCGGATGGGCATTGAACCTCCACTCAGGTGCTTCCTCAATGCAATAACACTTTGTTCTATTAAATTGGCGTTCCATGATGCTCACCTTCCCGATGATCACTGAAGACAAATGTGTGCATAAGCAAATGTAAAGTGACCAGATTTTAAACAGGATACCATTGACGGGGTGGGGTGGTAGGGTGGAGGGGGGTTCTTGATTAGAAATTGTTCTATATGGAGCAATAAAAATTTTCATAGGATGCAAAAATAGCATTGTAATATATTTATTTTAATTTTAAAATGCCACGGGACATTGTTAAATTGTTAAAAAGCGGGACGTCTGGTCACCTAAGCTAATGTGAAGAAAGCTAGATCAAAAGATAAAGCGTCTGGGGTCTTAAAGGCTTGAAAGTAGGTTAGCAGCCATCTAGCTACGAAACAACAAAACCTACATGGAAGAATCACACCAGCCTGTGTGAGCATGAGGTGTAGAAGGGATCTGGTTATCAGGCATCAAAGAACTAAAAATTGTATTATTATAAATGAGGGGGAGTACTGAGTGGGGACCCAAAGCCCATCAATAGGTGAAGCAACATCCCCTTACAGAGGGGTTGCAGGGAGGAAAGAAGCCAGTCAAGGTACAGTGTGGCAACAATGAAATATGCAACTTTCCTCTAGTTCTTAAATGTCATGATCCCCAATAGCATGATCCCAATTCTACCTTACAAATCAAGCTAGACCAGGGAATGTACTCTGAAGCCAGAAACTTGGGGAACTCAGGACAGATGATTCCTTTTGGACCAGTGCTGAAAGATGCTGATACTGGGAGGGTGGAGAGAAGGTAGGGTAGAAAGGGGGAACCAATTGCAGGGATCTACATATAACTTCCTTCCTGGGGTACAGACAACAGGGAAGTGGGTGAAGGGACATATCGGACAGTGGGTGATGTGACAAAATAATGACAATTTGTAAATTATTAAGGGTTCATGGAGGAGGGGGAGTGGGGAGGGAGAAAAATATGGGGAGCTGATACTGGGGACCTAAGTAGGAGGAGGATGTTTTGAGAATGATAATGGCAACAAATGTGCAAATGTGGATAAAAGTTGTATGAGCCACCAGTAAAATTATTTATTTAAAAAAATAAAATAAGATACACTTGGAAAAAATATTAATAAGCTATAGTAACTCGAACTGTGGCTAAGGTTTCAATAATAGAACTGGTTCTATGAGAAAGTTAAGATGGAAAGTATGTTTAAAGATGCCTCACAATTAAACAGCATATGAAGGGATTCCCAAAATGGAAATGAAAAATGGAAAAATGGAATTAAAAGATAATCAATTTTCCATTAACTTCTGGAATCTCCTGTATAGTCTTACGGTCAGATTCAGAAGATCTCATTTTTATTTACTCTTTTCTAAATCATACACAAATCCACAAAAAGATATCCTAATTACTTTAATAAGCAGAGATCAAGTTATCGTATGGAAATTTTTATTAAACTTTTGGAATTATAAGCAAAGGACATTTAAGGATAAATCTTTAATCCTACGAACTTTCATTTCTTATACTACATGGATAATAAATGGCTACCTTATAAACGTAGTACTGAAAAAAACACACAACATAGTACTGTTCTGGACACTGGTAAAATAATATACTGTCTACAAAGTAGAAAGGGAAAGGTCGGATGTGGAAGAGAGGGTTTAAGAAAAAGGGCAGATACACTTTCACTTCTTTTGGACAACTCCCAGATAGATACAAGAAACCTGGTCTTAGCCTGAACACTCCAACAATTATCCCACTATCTAGAACTAAAGAGAGAAGTGTTTAGAGTCCACCCTTCCCTAAGAAAGAGATGAAAGATAGGGATAAAAAATAAGGCAGATAAGCTCTCACTCCACTAGCAAGCTTGGAGTAGCTGAGATAGAGAAGATACACATTCAAAACAAACTGATGATTCTATCTAAAGCAGCCTTTAATTTTATCAAACCACAAGGATGGCTTATTTAACAAAACTGGCCCTGCCACAGCTGGTTAATGCAAGAGAAACTCCACCTCACACAGAACTATGCTGGATGGACCAAAGATCTAAAGATAAAGTTAAGCAAATGAAAACATTAGAAAGCAAGTATGAGGGATATTTATGTAGGCTTAAAATGGAAGCAATTTTTGTAAAACAAAGTTAACATGGACGCAATAAGGAAAAATTGAAGAAATTTGCTAAAAAGTCAAATGAGAAAAAATGACTAGAACACATTTGATACATAAAGGGGGTTACGACCTCTAAAATTTGGACAACGTTAAGTAGGAGATATACACATAATTTCTAAAAGAAATTTAAAAGGCCGATAAACACAGAACAAGACAATCATAAAAATATAGAAATGTGGGCTGAGCTCCGGTGGTATAGTGGTTGAGTGCGGGACTGCGGCCCACAGGCTTGGTGGTTCTAATCCAGCAGCAGCTCCCCAGGAGCAACATAGCTGGTAGCTCCCACGACCACCAAAGGGCAGTGATGACTCCCCCCCAAAAAAATTGAAATGCTAGATTATTAGCCCCGCCCCCCAACACACACACACATTAGACTGGCAAAAAAAAAAGAGAACGACTGATGGCAAGAGGAGGAGATAAACACTATCTACATACTTGTGACATGCCATCGTATCTGCTGCGACTCAAAATGACCCTATGTTCAACAGAGTGAAACAAGGCCCGGCCTGGCATCGCCCTCACAAACTGTTCTCATGGTTGAGCCAATTGTTGCAGCCACTGTGCATCTTCTCAAGGGCCTTCTTTTTCACGTCCTCTCCACTTGACCAAGCATGAGGGCCTTCTCAATGGGGTGGTCTTTCCTGACAACATGTCCAAAGTGCATGAGATGAGATTTCGCCATTCTTCTGGGTACCCTTCTTCCAAGGCAGATGTTTGTTCCTTTATTTGTTTTATTAAATACTTTTATTGGGGGCTCTTACATTTCTTATCACAATCCATTGTGTCGAGCACATTTGCACATATGCTGCCACCATCATTTTCAAAGCATTTTCTTTCTACTTGAGCCCTTGGTATCAATTCATTTTTCCCTTTCCTTCCTCTATCCGTCCTCTCTCATGAACCCTTGATAAGTTATATTTTCATGTTTGTTCTTTTGACAGTCCATAGTATTTTCATTAGTTTTTACTAGCGGCATAATTCAAATATAACAATTCTTTCGTCTTCCTTATTCAATGTCCAACTTGTGCATGCATATGAGACAACAGAAATTACCACAGCTTGGGTCAAGAGCTCCTTAGTCCTTCCTCAAAGTAACATTCCAGTTTTTCAACACCTCAAAGAGGTCTTTTGCTATCCATTTATCCAACATAGCGTGTGATTTGAACTCTTGACTGTTGCTTCCACCAGTCCAATTGATTGTGGATCCAAGCAAGACAAAATCCTTGACAACTTAAATCTTTTCTGTTTATTATGATGTTACCTACTAGTGCAGTTGTGAGGATTTGGGTTTTCTTTCCATTGAGTTGTAAGTCACACTGAAGACTGTTATCCTCCATCTTCCTCAACAAGTGCTTCCAGTCCTCCTCACTTCCAGTAAGCAAGGTGTGTCATCTGCATATTGTAGGTTAATAAGCCTTCCTCCAATCCTGATGCATCCTTCATAGAATCCAATTTCTGTGACATTCAAAGTACTGTGCTAATACCAAGTTTCTTCTTGTTGAGTATAAAATGTTAGTCTTCTGGTTGCTGTTGCTAGTAACAATTTTAGGGCTGAGCCCCAGTGGCGTAGTGGTTGTGCGGGGGACTGCGGCCCACTGGGACGGAGGTTCAATTCCAGCAGTGGGGCTGGGCCTCCTACTCCCACCACTGGAGAGCAGTGATGCCCCAAAAACCAAAAAAAGCAAAAAACAAAAAAACAAAAAACAGTTTTATAGGAACATACCTTGCATTACCTAATATACTTAAAAAAATACTAATACTCCTTAACCTAGCAATTTCACTCAGAAGTAAAACCTTGATTATATAAAGATATATGTACCTGCAATATGTAGAAGACACAACCTTGCTGAAAGAGAAGTGGACTTGAAGCAGTAGCTAATGAAGATCAAGTATTGCAGGTTTCAGTATGGATTACAACTCAGTTTGAGGAACAAAAATCCTCCAACTGCACCAATAAGTAACATCGTGATAAACACCATGAGAAAAAATTGACGTTGTTATGGATTTCACCTTGCTTGGATTTAAAAACCAATGCTCATTAAAGTCATCAAGTGGCTTATAGTGAAGGCTCAAGTAAAGATGTTTTGGAAATGATGGCAACATGTGTACAAATATGCTTGATACAAATGATTTATGAAATGTTATGAGCCGTAAGAGCCCTCAATAAAATGACTTAAAAAAATGACATAAGGGCTGAGCCCCAGTGGCGTAGTGTTTGTGCGCGGGACTGCGGCCCACTGGGACGGAGGTTCAATTCCAGCAGTGGGGCTGGGCCTCCTACTCCCACCACCGGAGAGCAGTGATGCCCTCCCCCCCCCCAAAAAAAAAAAAAGACAAAAAAAAGTTTCTGTGGATTTATTTTTCTAGCCTGTCCAGACTAACACAAATAAAATAGTTTTTTATAAAAGAAAAAAAAGACATCAAGTGATACATTTCATTTGGTAAATCTGCTGTCAATCAGGGTTTTTTTGTTTTTTTTGTAATTGTTTATGGGAGTAGAAATCCCAGTTTTTCTCCTGCAGAGCTGCTGGTGCTTTTGAACTGCTGACCATGGGAATCACAGCCCAAAGCATAACCACACCACCAGGGGCCCAGGTTACAAGCATAGTTCCATCTAATCTTTTTATATCTATGAATGGAATGAACATTACTACAGGCACTTAGAATCCAGTTGTCCAGATGCATATTCAAAATCAGAAAGGAATGTAAATTTGTGATTTCCATCCTTAGAGAGAACTCTAATTATAAGTGTCATTTTAACAACCAGTTTGCTGAACTCCACAAAAAATTAGGTATCGGTGGGGCTGAGGCCTGGTGGCGTAGTGATTGAGTGCGGGACTGCAGCCCACTGGGTTGACGGTTCAAATCCAGCAGCAGCTCTCCAGGAGAGGGCAGTGATGCCCTCCCCTCCCCCAAAAAATTAGGTATCGGTTCTGCTGAGCTGGTGTAAACCAGCCGAATCTCGCCACTGATTTGAACTATGGTGTTGGCAAAGAATACCGAAAGTACCATGGTCTGTCCGAAGAACAAACAGAAGAAATTCAGTCAGAATATGTCCCTTAGAAGCAAAGGTGGTGAGGTGTCATCCTCATGGACTTCGGACATGCTGTCAAGAGAGAGCCCTCGTGCTCGGTAAAGGGCAGGACGAGCACTGCTTCATTTTGAGTTGGAGCCAACTCGAGGGCACCGAACAACATGTACTATTTGTCACAGCACTGTGCCTAGTGCCCCAAACAACTTTAAATATTGTCAAAATATTTGCCAAAAGGAGGAATGGTTCGATCAATGCCGGTCTACTGTACAAAATATAATGTGACTATAAAAATATGTAAGAGCCAAAAAATATGTAAGAGCTATAGGTATTAATATCCATGAAGTGCACACACACACACACACAGCAGACTACAAAGTAACATTTCTCAAACAAAAAAACACCCTTTGTATATGAACGAATGCTTACATACATATGTGCACACACATGTGCATGTTTTCTTTCTTGTTTATTTCTCTTTCTTGCATTAAGAGATGGGCAAATATAATTTTCCTTTTCTTCAAGGAGTCAATGCACTAAAGTGAGATTATTGGCTTTTATCCTTTTATCTGTTGGACAATTTGTAAAATCCACGCTATACTTTTATAAGAATAACCACAAAAGGAAACACTGTGTATATCTACCTATCTACAGACATGAGGGTTCCAAGTTTTCTGCAACTTAATATGAGTCAACAATGATAAAGGTACATACCTACATACCTACAGACATGAGGGTTCCAAGTTTTCTGCAACTTAATGTGAGCCAACAATGATATAGATACATAAAGAAGACACCAGATTAGGGGGGAAAAACCACAAATAGTAAACTAATTTGGTCAGAAATTTTTCCTTTAAAAAAATATAGCCTCCGTAGTTACTTATCAGTGTAGCTTTAATGATGGAAATGTCCACACGTTGTACACCCAGCACTAGTCAATCAAACTCTCAATCAATGGATCATGGCTTTCTTTTTTGTTTGTTTTTTTTCATGGTTTTAAGGTAGGGCAAAATTTGGTATTGTTTTGTTTTTTAAAAGGGGGGTGGTGTTAATTAAGTGGCTTAGTGATATAATTTCAAGGATTTTTATACCAAAGCATATTTAGAAGGAGGGTATTAATGGGTCTAAATTGAGAACTGTGTTTTCAATAATTTCTGAAACGCATTAATTCAACACCAATTACTCATCCTTAATAGGGGGCGCCCTGCTACGCGTTACTGAAAGCCAAGCACGCCTGAAAACACCTCAAACATAACTGAATGAAAGCCTGTCCAATCACAGGCCAGCTGCTTGCAAACTCCACCCTTGAGTACAGGAAAAGTACTTTTGATTGGAGGACGGTTGTGTTTACTACAGTGTGTGGTGCAAACTGAAGAGTCCCACATGCCTAGGGTCCAAAGGAAATCTCATTAAGAAAAGGCAAAGGAGAACGGCCAGCCCTGATTTCACAGTAGCCGTTGTCATTAACAGAACCTCATAACTGCAATTCTTGAGCAATTTTGCAAGCTGGTAAAACATTTATTCCAAAGGTTCTGAATTGTGTTCTTTTCTCATGCATGTCCCTCCCAGCAAAGCAGACAAGTCTTCTCAAAATACCATTCTGCCTGTCCTTCGATATGCATACAACTCCATGAAAGATCTCACCTCCCTTGTGAGGTACACCATGCTTTAATCTCCAAGAATCCCTGCAACTGCTTACTTCATTTGAGAAACGAACACCATGGACCAAATGGCAACATGTTCAACGGTGAGCAGGAGTCCGACTTTTCAGGGAGCATTGAAAACCTCTGTCCCTAGGGAACTAGGGAGACTAAGTGAATGGGTAGCCATTTCAGGTGCGGAGCTCATTCGCGATTCATTTAATGGAGAAAACGACCTTTGAAAGATCTTGAGTGCATTTTGCCTTCCAGAACCTTGAATGAATTCATCAATCTGAGGGGCATCTCTACCCCACCCAACACAGAAAGACATGTCATAGAAAGAAAGCAAAGGAATTCGGGTTACTCCCCACATTCCTTTCTTAACCATCAAGCCCAGCCCCCTGCATCTTTATATATATATATATGTTATATATATACACACACATATACATATATGTATATTTGCACCTCTGAAGCCTCCTAGATATTCTACGGGCCGTACTCAACGGAGCACGAAGAAAGATCAAAGCAAAGGAACTCAAGTGGCAGCCTCGAAGCTGAAGCTGAAGCTGAAGGGCAGTCCCAAGCCAACCACCATAAAGCCGGAATACCAGGGGAGAAATGTCAATACACCTACACGGCTTCCACTCTCACAAAATGCACTCAAGTTCCCGGCGAACGAAGTCTCTGCACGAGCAAGTTTATCAAGAAAACCTTCTGCCTGCCAACCGACTACATTCCACAAGAATCCTCATTTTTCATAACCTTATCTCACCGGGGAAGCTAGAGGTGCTATCAGAATGAGGAAATAGGAGGCGTAGAGAAGCTCCAAAGCAGCACTCGGCCGCCACGGTAAAACACACACACACACACACACACACACACACACACACACGCGCACGCACGTCGTCGTCATCCCGATCCCGACTGCACGTTACACGATGAAACACCCTGAAGCACAGGATGCCCCGGGTCATGCATTCGAAAGCCACCGAGCTCCAACACAAAGTTTCCAAACAAAACCTCCTCGGAGGCCGGAGGAGCAGCCCCGCAAGAAGACAAAACAAGCCCAGCCGCCAGCAGCCTCGTTCGGCTGCCAAGAGAAACGGCAAACTTCGCAGAAAGAGCGCCGACGGCAGCGCCTGTCACCCGGAGCACCGAGGCTCCCCAGAGCCGCAGGAGCCGGCCTTTCGGGAGGCGCCAGGCCGGGCTCGGCTCGGACGAGGAGGAAGTAACTGCCGGATAAAAAGCCCCCGAGCAGCGGGCGCCTCCCGCGACTGCCCACATTCCCGCCCCGCTCGGGGCGCCGAGGGGACGGCAACCGGGTGCAAGTCTCCCCAGAGAGGGGGAGGACACCACAGGTCCGCGTCTTCCAGGGGGGCGGTGGTGGAGCACCCACCGAACTCCGAAGGGTTCCGGAGCCCAGAGTTCGGGTGCAGCTTGGAACGCGTGCTGGGGGGGGGGG
>PVJH01015337.1:0-53922 GCA_004026705.1 Nesogale talazaci
CCTGCACCTCCACCTCCACCTCCACCTCCATCTCCACCTCCACCACCTCTGCCTCCACCTCCACCTCCACTTCCAACACCTCTACCACCTCCACCAGCTCCACTTCCACCACCTCTGCCTCCATCTCCACCTCCACTTCTACCACCTCCACCTTCACCTCCACCTTAACCACCACCATGTCCATGTCCATGTCCACCTCCACCTCCACTTCCACCACCTCAGCTTCTGCGTCCACCACCACCACCACCACCACCACCACCACCTCCACCTCCACCACCACCTCTATTTCCACTTCCATCACCTCCACTTCCACCATCTCCACCTCCACTTCCACCCCCACTTCCATTACCTCCACCTCCACCTCCATCTCTATCTCCCCCTCCACCTCCACTTCCACCACCACCACCACCACCACCACCACCACCACCACCTCCACCTCCACCATCACAAAGTCAGTACTAGGCACTGGAGAGATGAGGGAAGGCAAAAAGCGGATCCCATGTGGTATTCATGGGGTTGAAAACCCAAACCCACTGTCCTCATTTTGATTCTGGCCCAGAGTGACCCTATAGGACAGAGCAGTTCTGCTCCTTAGGGGACTTGCAGAGCTGGAAGCCTTGATGGGAGCCGACGGCTCATCTTTCTTTGTGGAGCGGTGGTGGACTTGAATGGCTCGCCTGTGGTTCACAGCCTCACTTGTAACCACGGTGCCTCCGAGGGGCCCTGCGGTCAGTTGGTGGACATAGATTCATTTGTGAATCATGCGGATTCTCGAGAATTTGGAGATAAGGGTTCCTGAGGAATTCAAGGTGCCCTTTAGGGAGCCTGGGAATTTACCAGGTGAAGAGTTGGTGGTCCAGAGGGGACAGGTGGGAGCCCAGGTCCTGGAGAAGCTGATGGGGGAGGGGTTCTACCTTTTAAGCTTGGCCAAATCACTGCTCTTGGGAATTCTTGAATTGTGACCAAGTGCCATCATCACCTGGGCAGGAGCCTCCTGTCCCACTGGGACAGCAGTCACAGGCTCACAAAGAAGGAGCTGACGGGGTCACGTGACCCCAGGGGCCGGGGCACTAGGTGCTGCACCCACCTAAATAGAGAGACCCCGCTGCAGGTGGGCCTAAGGTGGGGAGAAACATGAGGCATGGATTTAGAGATGGTTTGAAATGACCAAGCTGAGGCTCACCACGTTTCTCACTCTCAGAACTGTCTAGAACGTTTCCTTCACCTACAGATGTCTGGGATCCTTTCCCGGAGATTGGTCTGTCAGGCTTAGGGCTGGGCTCAGAAATCTGCCTTGTAACAAGAACCCTGGGCTGGGGCTTCTGTTGAGAAGGCACTTGGCCTTCAGAGAAAACCTGAGCTTCGTGTGGATTCCTGGAGCCTCCTTTTAGGGTGCAGAATGGAACCCTTTTTGTAAGAAAGAATCCTTCCTCCCAGGTGCTCGCTCTGCTGTTAGTGTCTTCCCAGAGCCGGAAAGCATTGCGCTTCTCCTCAGATCTAAGCCGCGGCATGAGCTGGGAATTAAGGAGCCATAGCTTGGGGCGTCATTTTACTGAAGCTGCTAGAACCCAGCCAGATGCGCCATCACCTGGGAAGAGCCTGGCCAGTGAACATCTGTATTCGGTGCCTGTCGCTCAGAGGAGAAGGAACTATACCAGCAGCTTCCCTGGCCCTGACACGTGCTTGGAGGAGCTGCTTCGCCCCATGCAGACCCTGAGGAGGGGGCGCCTGCCTGAGGGACGGGCAGAGAGGCAGGGCAGGGGGGCTCTTGGACTTGGTGATCGGGAGACCGATGGTCCGGGTTTGTCGGGATCTTCCAGTTGATGTGTTCAGCTGCTAACGGGGAGGCTGGAGATGTGAGTCCTCCCCAAGGCATCTGGAAGAAAGGCCTGGCATCTGCAAAGAAACAAATCCAGCCCAGTTCTGCTCTGGTTCACACTGGGTCAGCAATGAGCAGGAGTTAGTTTTATGGTAACTCTTTCTTTCTTTCTTTCTTTCTTTCTTTCTTTCTTTCTTTCTTCCTTCCTTTCTTTCTTCCTCTCTTTCCCTCTTCCCTCCCTTCCCTTCCTTCCTTCCTTCTTCCTTCCTTTTCCCCCTACTTTCAACTCTGAAAGTCCCACGTTCCTGGAACCCGGAGCTCCTCCTTCTGGATGACAGAGTCACTGCAGTCTCCTGGGAAGGGGCTCACGGCAGAGGGCCTGGTCAGCCAGATGTTGGGTCTGGCCCCCCTGAAACGAAGCGGGAGGCCTTGACTTTCTGATCTGCAATGCCCCTGCAGCCTTCACTGAGGGGTCCAGGAGATGAGGTGGGGAGGACCCTGCCATCCTGGGCACATTTACTGACAAGGCGAGTCTTCATCGGTCCCTGTCACCTGTTTCAATCTGTCCCATTGAACCCAAGGCACCACCAGCGACACAAAGTACTTGACTTTCTGTGGTGGTGCAGTGGTAACTCACCGGGCCGTGGGCCGCCAGGTCTACAGTTCAAGCCACCAGCCATGCTGTGGCAGAAAGACGGAGATCTCCACCCGCAAACATTTTCCATCTTGGAAAATCCCAGAGGGCCAGTCTACCCTGCCCTGTAGAGCTGCTGTTTTCCATCTTGGAAACTCCCAGAGGGCCAGTCTACCCTGCCCTATAGAGCTGCTGTGAGTCGGGACAGGGAGAGGCTTTATTTACTGCTAAGAAACAGTGAAGGTGTGATTTGCAGGATATGTATGGTAAACTGTCACCTGACTTCAGAGATGTTTCCAATCCGTGCACTAGGTGGCATGTGGGGCAGGGCTCTAGTCACTTCTGCTCACATGGAGTTTGCAGCTCCCCATCTGCTTGTGTGTGTGTGTGTGTGTGTGTGTGTGTGTGTGTAGCTTGCTAAGAAACCCCGAGGGGCAAGCATGGTCTCCTGAAGGTTGTGCCAGTTGTGGCGCCTGCAGTTCCACGGTCACGGTTGGTGCGAGGGGAGGGCTGGCGCTGGCAGAGCCGAAGTGGCATGGGCTCTTCCTGAGACCCAAACGCCTGCGCGAGCTGGCCGAACGTGTCTCTGCTTCTGGGGCCTGGTTCACAGAAGAAACACATTTCCTCTTCCTGGCTGGTCCCTCAAAGGGAAAGTCCATTGGCTGCCCGGGGACTGGTTGGCAGACTCCACAGGGCACATCCCACCGCTCCGTGGGCGTGAGCATCTTTTTCAGGAGGGACAGGGTGGGGGCGCGTCTGGTCTGTCCTGGGGGCGAGGTGGTGCTTGGACACCACATGCTCAGGGAGAAACCATGACTGGCAAGGCTGCCTGCCCAGGCCGGGGGTGGGGGTGGGGGCGCTCTGAAGACACCGGTTGGCACTGGTGACACTTGGTTGTCCGTGAAGTGAGGGGGAAGTATGCAGTGTGGACTCAGGTCACTCCTGACGGCCCATGGAAGCCTGGGGCAACTTCAGGGGACAGAGAAACAGGTCGAAACCTGTCCCTGGACGCAGCCGGGCAAAGTCCTGCAGGCGGCGCTGCTGTGGGGGCCGGCCTGGTGAAGACCAGGACTTGCACACCTGCGTCTGCTGAGCTTGTTTTTCTTTCTGCCTAAACCAGTTTCTCCCAGCGGAAAAGTCTGGAAAGAAACAAGAGAAGACAAAAGGGGACCAGGAAACACCTGGTCCTAGATGGCCATCTTACCATCTAGAGCCAATTTCGTGAAACCCTGTCTCCTGTCAGAGTGTTTTCTGAACACAGGCTGACTGCCGGCGGGGTGGGGGGGGGGGGGGGGGGGAGGGGAGCAGGGAAAGAGCACAAGGGACAGCCCACCTCCATGTCACACGTTTAAATATGTCAGACTGAAGTCTCCCTCCCCACCCCCCGAGAGTTAATTTCCTTCTAACGTGCTCAAAGTGATCTATTAAGATGGAAGGGCAAGGTTCAAGTTATCAGTAGTAAGTGTAGTAACTAAATAAAAATGACTTCCACGAATCTGGAGACCTTGCTTTTAGTTTTAAACAGTCAAGTAAGTCTAATGATGTCAAAAAATTGTAAACCTAAGCGTCAAACTCTGCTGCTTTCATGGGCCAGTGTCCATCTGGTTATTACGGGAAAGAACTGGAGTCGGCATCGTGAAGACGGTGTCCGTCACAACATCCACGGTAAAGTGACCAGACTTTAACATTGGTAAAGTGGGACATCATTGACCAGCGGTGGGGGGTGAGGGTGGAGGGGGTATGTTTCCTTCTCATGCTCCCGCCATTCCCTAGCTTGTCGTGCATTCTTTCCCCAAATCGGGACTTTTTAAAATCGCCGCAGGACGCGGGAAAAATTGTCAAAAGTGGGACTGTCCCGCCAAAAGCGGAATATCTGGTCTCTTTACCATAGAGGCACGTGGATGGTCTAACACGGTTACTCCACGGCTATCTCCAGCTGCCCTAATGAGCGTGGACCTCCAGAACCCGGGACCAGAACCTGAAGAAAAGCAAGACAGCAGACACATTGCATTCGTGAAAGGTGCTCCCTCATTAGGAAGGAAGGCCGTGCCTTTCATGCTAGTGGTGTCGTCCATCTCCAGGGTCAGCCGCAGATCCGTCCCCCTTAGGTTTCAAAGAAGAGGGCAGGGGGTGGAGACATCTTTCCTGGGGTCTGGTGGATGCTTGGCCGGAGCGGAGGCTTGGGGATGTGAGATCCGGCCCTGCGCCCCAGGTCCTGAGTCACAGATCTGACTGTCCTTCTGAGGAACAGTTTTCGTGGCTCAGGGCTGGGCTGACATTCAGTTTTGGGGCCCAGAGGAAGCGAGTTTACCCTGTGTGTGAGCCACTGGGCTGGACCGGGCAGCGGGAGGCTGGCCTGGGGGGTTTGGTTTATGAAGTCCAGAACACTCTTGATGTGGAGCCCAGGGCGGGCAGTGCACTGGCCTAGGGATAAGTTCTGAAAGTACTTTTGTAGACAATTGAGATACCCAGAGATGAGGAGGGTGAGGCTTTGTCTTGCTGACCGTGGGCATCATATCAGGAGGGACTGACTCTTGAAGGACATCGTGCTTGGTTCAAACACAGAGAGTCAGCTCCCAAAGAGGAAGATCTTCAGCCAGATGGACTGCCATCCTTCCGAGGGGTTCCCGTGATGGGCGCAGCCACAGTAATGGCTGGCAGGACGGGGAAGGACCAGGCAGCGCCTTGCTCTGTTGTCCATCAAGTTCACGTGAGTCAGCTGATTCAGTGTCCTTGAGCAGCAACGGTGGACAATAAATATAACACGCATCATATATACTTTAACTTCACACCATCAGAAGCATGCTCACTGGATCACTTCCCTCTTGGCTAACATAAGCATGTTCTTCTAAATCGTCTTCCAAGATTCTCTTTTTAATAGCTGTGCAAGATTCTATACAGCTGACCTGTTACTTATTAAAGCCGTCCCCTGTGGTTGGCATTTTGTTTACAACATTCCTCTCTGATAAGCACCATCACCTTGATGCGCCTGGTGCCCACCTGAGTATCGATCGGACGTGGCACTGCCAGGCCAGGGGGACTATCCATCGCCCACACCTGCTTAAACCAGGAGGGCCCCTCAGAGAAGGAGCATCTCCTCCTTATCCTTGTCAAAGCTTAGTCCCAAGGAGATTGACACCTATCTGCAGGCAGCGCAGGAACTGGCCCAGGGGTGGGAGGTCTGGTCCCAACTCTCCAGGTGCTCAGTTTCCCTCTCTGCACAGGGGGGCTGGGCTAGATGTTTTCTTTCTTTTTTGGGGGGGGGGGGACATCACTGCCCTCAGGTGGTGGGAGTAGGAGGCCCAGCCTTTGCTCCGTGGAGCTGGAATCGAACCTCCATCCCAGTGGGCCGCAGTCCGGCGCACAACCAGTACTCCACCGGGGCTCAGCCTGTTTTCTTTCTTTTTTAATGAAATAATTTTAGTGGCAGCTCATACAGCTCTAATCACATTATATACATACATACATTGTGTTGATATTTGCATATTTTTTACTTTTTCTTAAATTGGGGGCTCATACAACTCTTATCACAATCCATACATCCACGTGCCAAGCACAATTGTACATTTGTTGCCCTCATCATTCTCAAAACTTTGCTTTCTACTTGAGCCCTTGGTAATAGCTCCTCATTTCCCCCTCCCTCCCTGTTGGCCCCTCCTTTATGAATCCTTGATAATTTATAAATTATTATTAATTTGTTATATCTTACACTGTACGACATCTCCCTTCACCCACTTTTCTGAGGTCCATCCCCCAGGGAGGGGGTTCCATGTAGATCATTGTAATCGGTTCCCCCTTTCTATTTCACTCTCCCAGTGTTTCTACCCTCCCCACTGGTCCTGAAGGAATCTTCTGTCCTGGATTCCCCATGTTTCTGGTTCCTAGCTGTACAGTGCACATCCTCTGGCCTGTTCTAGAGGTTTCTGAGAGCCTTTGCTAACCAGAAACACTCTTGCTGGGGGCCGGGGAGCCAAGTTCTAGCACAAGTCTCTGGGGCTCCATCCATTAGACCACCCCGCCCTCTGCTGGCTGGTGGCCAGATGCCAGCCTGTTCAACTTGCTGGTTGCGGGCAAGCCACCTGTCCCCCCCCCCCCCCCCCACCCCCCGTGAGGTCAGTTAGCTGCAGGAGACAGAAAGGGAGTCCTGTCACCGTCACAGTTCGGGTGGCTGATGCCCCTTTCTCTGGAATGATGTTTTCTGGGCTGTGCTTCCAAATGTCCCATATCACCCAGGGGCTCGGCAAGTGCCAGGTCTGTGATAGGGGGTTGGGGGCACAAGAGCAAAGGAGGCGCTCACGGTCTGCTACGGGCAGGGACCGGCCACAGCTGTGGCCATACAGAGGCACAGGGACAGCTCTTCAGATCTCTCGGTCGTTGGCCGTGACTGCTCTCAAGTCAAGCCCAACTCATAATGACCCTGCAGGACAGAACGAGACCTGCCCCCTAGGGTTTCTGAGATGGTAAAACTTTAATAGCAGCTGTCAGTCCCCTCTGTCTCCCCTGGCGTGGCCCGCGAGCTCAAGGTAATCTCAAGGTCGGCAGGCTAAGGGGTTTCAGAATCTGAACAGTCATTTGTTTGGCTAAAGAACCCCAGCAGAGGGCAATCCCGAAAGGATGAGCTGAGGCGTATCAAGCTCAGAAAACCAAACTCCCTGCCGCCAAGGCGATGGCGATTCACAGTGACCCCATCGGACAGGGTCGGCCTGCCCCTGCAAGTTTCTGAGACCGTAGTTCTTTCCGGGAGCAGAAGGCCCTGTCTTCTTTTGCAGAGCTGCGGGTGACTCTGAACCGCTGACCTTGCAGCTAGCACTCCAACGCCTGGGCTCCTACTGGGGAGTACTGGAACCCAACACATGTGCGCATGTGCGTGCGTGTGCAGTTGGTAGACCTAGACCATAGCCTGGCTCCATCGGTGATTGGCTGGGTGACCTTGGTGGGCCTCCTCCCCTCTCTGGACTCTGCTTTCTTGCTCTGCAGGGGAACGTCCTCCATGAGCCCAGTCTTACTGCAGCTCTTCTAGCTCCCGGACTTACATTCTTGGGGACTGTGCCAACGTTTTCTTTTGAAAAGGACCCAGAGTACCACTTTGCTTTCTCAATTAAAAGCACACCCAACGCTCTCTATTTAAATGAGCAAACACATGCCAAGCGGTGCCGGTCACGAGGCGCTCATGTGCAGCAGAGCACTTTTGACAGCTCTGGCCCCGGCTCCTGGAGGGCATGACTGTGCCCCACTCTGGCCCCCTGGCATTGGGAAGGGTGGCTTGTGATGCCACAGGCTTGTGGACACCCACTCAGAAGTAGCCACCTTTCCCACCAGTGGACAGGCAGGGCGGCTTAGACCTGGCATACAAGTCTAGGATTCCAGGACAGTGACTCCAGAAGAAGTGTTCTCTTGCCTGTGACTGCTTCAAGAGGGAAGCTTGGTGGCCTACCAACAAGGGAATTTATTCTCTCAGCCACCTGGGGTCCAGAAGTCTGAAATCAGTGAAGCTGGATTGAAATTAAGGTTTTGGCAGCGCATCGCTGGTTTCTGGTGGCTGCCAGTGTTCCTTGGCTTGTGGCCACATGGATCCAATCCTTGCCTCTGTGGTTCCATTGTTAACTCAATTTCTGCCTGTGTCTCATCTCCCTCTCCCTCTCTTACAAGAACATGTGTAACTACATCCAGGACCCACCTGGGAAAGCCAGGATACTCTTTGCATCTCTAGGTTTTTAATCTCTTCATGTCTGCCAAGCCTATTTTAGAGTAACATTAAAGGGTTCCAGGCACTAGGACCTCAGTTTTTTTTTTTGCATCACTGCCCCCTGGTGGGAGTAGGAGGCCCAACCTTGCTCCTGGAGAGCTGCTTCTGGATTTGAACCGCCAACCCAGTGGGCCGCAGTCCCGCATACAACCACTTTGCCACCGGGGCGCAACAGGACCTCAGTTTTAAGAGGCATTTTCAGCTAGGAAAATGATGTGCAAGAGACCTTTTCTGTTAATAGTGTCTTCTCTTATTTTCAGCCTTCCCAACCACCCTCTCTGTCTAGTAGAGAAACTATAATAGAAACGTGGTGCCCTTTCTTGAGTGAGGAGCAGAGCTGGGGAGAAAGAGGAGGCCTTGTCTGCCACTTGCTTCCTGGGTAGATTCTGTTCAACTCAGGACAAACAGAAGACTGAGCCGTTCCCATAGAGAAGCACAGAGCAAGAGCAAAGCCCGGTCTGGCAGCTCTGTGTTGAGGCAGCCCTTGGTCAAAGAGTCATCTGCTCCAGCAGGAAACATGCATACTCTGAGCTAGACCTTGTGGGAGAAAATTCACCTTCTGATGTAATCATCTCAAAACCTCGGTAGGGCAGGGAGCATCAGGACCACTTTCCAGAACAAAAAGCTGGGCCCCAGAGAGGGCAAGTGATTTGCTCAAGGCTGTAGAGTGAGCTAACAGCCTGGCTGAGATTCGAACCTGCAACTGTCAGGGCTTCAGAATATCCGCGTGGGTCTGAGGTTCCGTTTCTCTGAGGTTAAGGTACATGCTGTGAACAAGCAGTCAGTCAGGAGTCTAGACTTGAGTCCAGGGGCATTGTGGGTCCATGGACAACCCATCCCGCTTCTCAGATCCTCTGCGCTCGTATCTGCAAAGTGGGCCGTGAGTTCTTTCTTGACCTATTTCTTGGGTTGTTACATGGTTCTAAGAAAATCATGCCCGGGAAAATCTTTCTTTGCTCCCTCTCCACAGAGAAGGGTTTGTAGAGAAGGTTTCACTGGCGTCGCTGGGGGTAGCCTCCAGGGGTGAGGACCGGGGTGGTGGCCTAGGCTTTTTCCAAACGAGGCTTGCTGACCCCTCCAGAAGGTGCCCAGCAGGCAGGAGGGTGCCCGGTAGGCAGGGGTGCACTTCTGAGGCCAGCTGACCCTAGTTGATGGCTATTTAGTTCAGCAGGCATTCACCAGGTCTTGATTCTGGGAGAGGGTGTTGGCCAGACCCGGTGATGCCCATCATCAGGGACCTCCCAGGCCACAGGGAGAGAAGGGTGTGTCCGTAACCACAAGAGCAGGTAGTTCCTGGTCAGGACTGGGAGGGACAGTCAAGAGAAGGAGGACAAGAGGAGGGAAGGGTCACTCCTGATTCTCTCAGTGGCATTTCTTGTGCTTGCACCTTAATGCATGCAGTTGATTATCTCCTCGAGACACATGCTCACTCACAGAGTTGCCGTGTCAGAGGGGAAACGCGTGTGAACAGCCACATCTGCCCTCCACAAGGGTTGTTTTCATGTATTCTCCCAGGAATGTTTCAGAGGGTCTCCCCACAAGCACCAGTGCTGGCTCTTAGCACCGCCTGGTCTTTGTCCACTTAACACTCAAGGGGGATCGCTTGGGAACTTCATGCACATGGCTAAGACGGATAGAGAGCATTGGAACATGTTTTCCCTGTGTTCCCAGGCAGTGTGTGTGTGTATGTGTGTGTGTGTGTGTAGGAGTATTTCCTAGCAAAATGCCTGTGGCGGTCATGTGCTTATGTGAATTTCATGATTGAGATGTAGGGGTGGAGTCTAGCCTGTGAATCTGGAGATAGCCATTGAGTAGCCAGTGAGGCCTCTGTGTGGGCACAGCTTTCTCCTGACACTTCTGGGAAATCTCACGATATTTCCCTCGTGAAGATGAGACGCTATCTTCCCCAGTTGTTGGGAGTTAGTCTCAGAGACGATGAATCACAGACAAGACAAGCGTCCGAGGAGCTGAAGCAACCAGAGGAGAAGCCATGTGGTCTTACCTTGATGGCTGTGAAGCTGGCGAAGCCACGTGGAGACTCCTGCCAGCACTGAGTTGCTTCTGTCACCACTGGATGCTGTTGATGGACCCTGAGCCCTGGAAGCGAGGAGCCAAGGGGAGACCCCTGCCAGTGCTGGGACTCTGCACCCACTGGCCTGTGACTTCATGAGTCAGACGGAGATTTATAGACTGGTATCGGGGATATGGGCTAATATTAGACTTATGACTCTGAACTGGACTGGGTTGGGATGCTTTCTCAATGTTGCATTCCTCTTGTATATAAACCTTTCCCTTATATCCATATGCATGTCTATGAATTTGTTTCTCTGGTCTACCCAGACTAACACAATGTCCATTCTCCATCGTCCTCATCAGTGGGTTTACGCTTCTCTGAAGCATTTGGCAGACCACCTGCTGCTCCAGGGCAGGGGACTGTGGCCCTCAGCTTTTTGAGGAGGATGCTGAAGTCCAATCAAGGGCTGTGACTTGTCCAAGGTCACTTGAGCTCACTCCTGGGCCCCGAAGTCAGTCTCTTGAGCACATTGCCTGCTGTGTCACACTGATAGATGGCCCTGCCTGACCGTTCTAGGGGGGGAAATCAAGCTGCCTTGTTTCAATTTAGTCTCGATTCTTAAAATAATCTATCCTATAACATACAGTAGTGTTAACAGAGAAAATATGTTCTGCCACTTACTGCTAAAGAAGCCAGAGCTCTGCGGTGGGCTGTGACCCTCTAAGAGCGTGCCCTCCATTCTGATAAATCAGGTCCTGGGAGGCTGTGGGGGAGATTAGTGCTGGTGCGCCTGGAGACCGTTATTAGCTGGACGTCATGGCTGGGGGACGCACTGCCTCAGCCTGCTTGTGAGTACCTGGAGTCCCCCGCTCAGGTTCTAGCCTCTGAGGACAGCCTGGCATGGGGGGACTGGCCCAGGCACATATCCTCCTTCTGCAGAACCAACTTGTTCACCCGACGCTGCCCTGGGATCCCGTGGCCACGCATCGTTCTTGCGGGTAGAAAAAGCCGGACTCCAACCTGGCACTGCCAAGCGTTTGTTTGCCTGGACCCGTCGCCCCTTGCTGGGCCTCCGGCCTCACTTTCCCTATCAGATGAGACCAGTGGGTCTCTAAGAGCTCTTCCAAATCTAGGTCTTCCTCCCCCCTCTGTCCACACTGGGCCTTCTGTGCCCCTCAGGTCCCAGGCTACCTCTGAGGACACGGGCCTCAGAACTCGATGTCTGGGGACCTGGTCCTCTTGTCACCTGACCCCGCAGGCCACACACACGGGGCTGTGATCAGGTCCACTTTCTCTTTCTCTGGCGGGACCTGCTTTCCCACTGCCCTACACAGTAGCAATTTTGTGTGAGCTCAGTCACTTTAAGGTCTCTCGTCTGGTCCCTAGAAGCCCTGGCGGTGGTGTAGTGGATACGAGCTGGCCTGCTATCTACAAGTTCAGCAGTTCAAACCCACCAAGAACTCTGAAGCTACCCAGTCCCTCTCCCCTTCTGGGAGCCCCCTCCCCCTTCTTTTACCCCCAAAGCAGATCCCTCCAGAAGAGCCCCACTCTCACCCACCTCTGCAGGGGCTCCAGGGGGCACAGGCAGGAGCAGCTGTTCTCGCCAGCTGGAGGGAGCACGGTGAGCCCCATCCCCCCACGCCCTCTCCATGCAGGCAGACCGCTGACAGCCATCTCCACTCCCTCCCCTGTGCCCCCCGTGCAGCCCAGGAGTCTCTACCAGTCTCTGAGTTCCTCCTGGGGAGAGGACCAGGTCTCCTCCAATCTCACATCCCTCCAGGTCCCTTGGAGCTTCCTGTCATCCCTGTAGCGCCTGTCTCAGCCTGGGGAAGGACAGGTTCAGAGTCCCTCTCAGCAACCCCTCCCTCGACTAACGTCTCCCCCGTTCGCATGTGTTTGGGCTCAGATGGACGGGATGAGACATTGTTCCACCCCCACCCCTTTCTGCCTGTACTGCTTTTCTCCTTTGCTGATCTCAAGGTCTCTGGTCCCTCTCATTTGTTCTCTGATTCTGGGGAACAACCAAATGCCTATTTAAACAAACAAACAAAAACTCACTATCATCAAGTCTGTCCTGACTCATGGTGACCTTTATGCCAGGCTTGCCACGTCAATAGGGAAGCGCTGAGGATGGAGGAAACTCCAGGGAAGTAACCCCCAGCCTTGAAGGCAGGGCCTGAACATGACCGGCCCGGGGAGATGAGAACCCAGTGGGGCTGTGCGTCTGTAGAGCAGTGCGTCTCAACCTTCCTAATGCTGCAACCCTTTCATGCAGTTCCTCATGTTGTGGTGAGCCCCCAATCATAACATTATTTTGTCGTTACTTCATCACTGTCATTTTGCTACTGCTAAGAATCTCTGACCCCTCTGAAAGGGTCATTTGATCCCCAAAAGGGGTCACCACCCACAGGTTGAGAACCGCTGCTCTAGCGGGGCTGTGGCTGACTGTGTGCCTGCTTGGCCTTTCTCTGGAGCCCTGCTCAGCTGTCAAGGGCCAGCTGTCCTGCAAGTCAGACCTGCCTTGTACCTGTCCTTCCTGCACCTCATCCTTCTGCATTGAGGACAGGCCCTGGGCCTTGAGCCTGGGTGCTGTCCAGACCACGAGGCCCAGAGGTGATGGGCACAACCCCTGCCATTGGCCCTCCCCAGGCCGCTGGCTGCACCACCCCTGCCTGCCTCGAGCCTGCCCCCAGAGGACAGGGTGTGTGTCCCATGGGGGCAACCTGGCCTCCTCTCTTCAGGTTTGGTCGGCATTTCAGACTGACCTCTGCAGCCCACACTTTATCTTCTTCTTGTTGGGTGCTTTTAAAGGGTTAACCCTGACTCATATTATTACACCAGCACGCACCTGTGCATTCGTCATAAAAATGAGAAAATATCAAGAAGCAAAGAGAAGAAAACGAAAAGCATGCAGGATCCCATTCTCAAAGGAAACACCTTCTTCAGATCCTTACCGCCGGCATGCACATCTTCCATTTTTCACAGAGGAAGGATTGGACTGTATGCTGTAGTTTTTATTGAATACACTCAAAAGATTTTCGTGTGCTCTACATATGCTTCTGGGCCACCGTTTCAAACAGCAACCTAACATGAGGTGCGGTCAAACCATCCCTGAATGCTGGGTATGTAGGCACTGTGGATTTTATGCCTATTATCAAGCTTCACGATAAGAAATTGTTAATAAAATTTATTACAGCACCATGAGGAGAAAAAAAATGGTTTTCATCTGACTGACTTTGTCCCTCAGACAGGGTAATAATCTCAGCTTGGTTCAACCTAATAGAATCAACACTGTGATGAACATCCCCAAGACCAATCTCTGCAAACCTCGTTTGATGACTTTTCATACGACATTCCCAGATTCTCACTAGCTGGGCCAGAAGGGATGCGTGTTGTTTAAGCGGATCCACATGGGATACAGGGACTTCCTGGTGTGTGTCCAAAGAGACAGGAGAGAGGAGGGTGAAGCAGAATGTCTGTAGCTGGCTGTGGGGCAAAAGTCCCAGTGGCTTTCCCTTCTGGGATGGGACCTGGATCAAGCCTGAAGAGATGAACTTCTGGTTCTGGAGAACAATCAGGGCATTGAGGGGTGGGGTGACTGCATTTTGTTTCAAAGATGTTAGTGAACTGGCCATGCTGTAGGCATTTTGCAAGGTGGCCTCGTGAACTGAGACTTGGGCTGCTGACTGGAAGGTTGGCAATTGGAACGTGTGTGAGTCCGGGTAGACTAGAGAAACAAATTCATAGACTTGCATATGGATATAAGGGTACGGTTTATATACAAGAGGAACGCAACACGGAGAAAGCATTCCAACCCAGTCCAGTTCAGAGTCATAAGTCCGATATTAACCCATATGCCCAATACCAGTCTATAATGTCTCCTTCCAAATCACAAAGTCACAGGCCAGTGGGTGCAGAATCCCGGCGCTGGCAGGGGTCTCCCCATGGCTCCTCGCTTCCAGGGCTCAGGGTCCATCAACAGCATCCAGTGGTGGCAGAAGCAACTCAGCGCTGGCAGGGGTCTCCACGTGGCTTCTCCAGCTTTGGAGATCTGGTTCCATCAGAGTAAGGCCGCGTGGCTTCTCCTCTGGCTCCTTCAGCTCCTCGGATGCTGCCATCTCATCCCGTCAGTCTGAGAGACTGAGAGTCAAGTCTCTCTTTTCCAATTGGGAAATACCGTGAGATTTCCCAGAAGTCTCAGGAGAAAGCCATGCCCACACAGAGGCCTCCTCGGCTACTCATTGCCTATCTTCAGATTAACGAGCTAGACTCCACACCTACATCCCAATCATGAAAATGACATCACGAATACATGACTGCCATAGAACCTATCAGCCACTCCTGAGGAGAAAGAGGAGGCAGTCTGCTTCCAGACAGACTGACAGCCTCAGAAAGCCTCGCTCATTAGGGGCAGGCCTCCACTCAATAGCAGGGGCCCTGCAACAGCCACGCGGCAGAGCAGTAGGCCCCAGAGGGCTGTAAGCTACTGAGATCAGAGCCCTGGGTCTTTCTCCCTCGAGCCGTGGATGGTCTTGAACTGCCCTCCTCTGGTTTAGCAGCGGAGCGCATGGTCACCGTGCCACGGAGGCTCTGTCCCTGGAGATGAGAAGCCCCCCTTCCCTGGGAAGGGGGCCCTGGGGGCACAGTGGTTAAGCGTTGGAAGCATTTGTCTGAAAGTCCAGCAGTTCTAACCCAAGGGAAGAAGATGTGGTATTCTCTGTCGATAAAGCTGGAACAGCCTTGGGAACCCTTGATTCCTTGGGAGAGTACCCAGGATGACCATACAACCCAAAGGCTGGAGGCTGGAGCCCACTCAGAAATGCCTGTCCAGAAAGGTCACCCTCTTTACTTGCCCCTAAGCGGCCACTGAGGAGCCTGTGGGGCAGCTTGCTTAGACCTCCATACACAGGGTCTGAGCTAATGACAACTGATTAGGGTCTGCCCCCTGCAGAGGTGAGATGCCCGCCCCTTGGGGCAGATGAGGGCCCTGGAAGCTCACAATCCCCTCTGTGGACTTGCCTGTTAAAAACTGTGAGTTTGCGGGCACGCCAGGCCAGGCTGTGGAGGGGCCATCTGACGGATTCCCTGGCAGCAGACCTCCCGAACCACCGAACCGTGCCAGCGGAATTTTAGAAATAATTGTCCTTTTTAATGATGTAAAACATGTCATCTAGATGAAAAATAAACACGCGTTATTACGTTCCCAGCCCGCCCTCCCTGGGCCAGATGGGGATTGCTGGAGTATTTCTGGTGCATCTCACATCTTTAATAACGCCCTGGGAGCTGCTGCTCGATCTGACGAAGACGCGGACACCGGACTCTTCCCTGGACTGCTCGCGCCTGCGGAGGGGGTGCTGGGGGCGTGGGCACCCCGTTTTCGGGGACACCTGGGCCTTCGCGTGGAAAGACGTGTACCTTGTCTCTTGAGCCACGGAAGCCTGGTCTCGCCGTCTGCCCCGTGGTGCGGACGTTGTAAATATGGGCAAAAGAAAAAAAAAATTAGATCAGGGGGACCAAGTCAGGTTCCCGCTGGCTCTCTCTGCGCCGCAGCGGGCCCAAGAACAATTAAGGCTCTAATTTATTTACACAGCAGCTCCAGAGCTCTTCTCTGGCAGCCGCCACCCCCTCATTCAGGCGAGTGGAGGGTGCAGGGGGCACCTGGAGGTGGGGGGGCAGCAGCCCCCATCCCGGGCCCCAGGCCGGTGGGGAGCAGGGACCCCGGGCGGCCAGCCAGCCCCCAGCCCGTGGAGGCAGCGCGGGCAGAACAATGGCAGCGGCGGCGGCGGGGGGCGGCCGGGCAGGGGCGCACCTGGGTGATGGGCACCTCCCGAGACTCCCCGGGACTGCGGGCCTGACAGGCGCGCCACGGCCTCCTTAATAGACTGCGGGAGGGTTCGCCGGGAGAAGTCGGCCGCGGTCCCCGAGGAGAGATCATCAGGCAGAGTGGTCCCCGGAGCAGGATTTATTAGCAGACAGGATGGGGAAGTTGATTAGCCTCCGCGGCTGAGCGGACATCCTGTCAGACAGGCCTCTTAATCCAATCACTTACCTGTCGGGGGCGCATCTCCGCTCCGCGCCCGTCCCCCCCACCCCACCCCCCCGCCCGTCCCGCAGCGCCCCTGCCACCCCGCCCCACCGCCCCACCCGCGGGGACCGCTGCGCCCTCGCGCTGATTCCATCTGGCTCCTCTCCGAGATCGCAGGCCCGGTGGTGGCCCTCCCCTGCGCGCGCAGAGACGTGACCTTCAGAAAACCGCCCTCCTGACCCTCCTGGGACTCCGGGAGCACCTTTCGGCACCCCCACCCTGCCACGAGCTCCGCTTGCTTCTGCCAGACCTCTGGGCCAGGAAAAAGTAACGTCCCTCCGCAATGGTTCTCAAATGTCTTCTGTCTGCCTCCCCAGCCTTGGCTCAGTTCTCTGGTCTGCTTAGCTTGTTCTCCTCTCAAATCCAACTTGTCTGTGGGAATCCGGCACACAGGCCACATCTGGTCTGACTGCATGCCCCTGCTGACCCCTACACACACACACACACACACACACACACACACACACATACACACAGACACACACACACGCAGGTAAGCTCTCCTGTGGCATTTTATCTGTGCCACAGGGAGGCACCAGGGCCCAAATCCTGCTTCACCACTTACTTACCAGCTCCATGACCTGGGCCAAGTGACCTTTTGCGAAACAGGCATATGAGCGTAGGCTATTCTTCCCCCGTTGGTTGTCTGGGGGACAAAGGAGAGAAGGCCAGCAGAGGGCTGGGCACTTGGGAGGTGCCCCAGAGCTGTTCCCTGCATATGTCCTGCCCTACCCAGGGCAGTGATGGCTCCTAGTTCTATTAGGAACAGGGCTGGCCTCTCTGCCTCTTGTAACAAACAGAGCTAGAGAGAGAAGGGGGGTGGGGGAGGAGGGAGGAAGAAGAGAGAGAGAGAGACAGAGAGAGAGAGAGAGAGAGAGAGAGAGAGAGAGAGAGAGGATTTGTTGAGTGAATGAAGGAGCTACCTGCTCCCAGTGAAGCATAGAGGACCTGCTCTCTGAGAGACAGTCCCACCAGACCTGGCTCTGACCATGGCAGAAGCAGGAGGGCAAGGGGTGGGGCCCTCACCTGCTTTTGTGTGGCAGGCATTGAGATGTGTGGTCTCTCCCACACTTGTCAAGACTTTAGGAATTCAGGCCCTATTGATCCACCCGCTGCATCTTCAGAGCCATCAATCATCATTAAGAAACAGGACCTGAGCCCCTAGATGAGACGGCGGTCACTGGGTAATTTAGAGGATTTTACACAAGCAGCAGAGACAGAGACGAGTAGGAGAAGTCTCTAAGACAAGTGACTGGACACTTAGCAGGAAGGGAGGAAGAGAAGCCAGGGGAAGTGTAGAGACCAAAAGCAACCGACCAGGAAAGGCATCAAATTCTCTTTCTGGGGCACAGGTTTGGGTGGTCAATTGTCATTGTCGAATGAACGTTTGGCTTTGGCAATGCGGATGCTGAGTGTGGTTCAGACTGTACTGCGGGTCTGTGGGTCCAGGTTTGGTTCCTACTGACGCCTGTCTTTTCAGAGACCAGTCTTTCTTACATCAGGGCCAAGGTCACTGAGCTCCCTCAAAAACAAACAAACAGCATCCTTAGCCCTCAGAGAGATACAAAGCCCATTTCATTCACCCCAAGATACAAGCAAAATAAAGCAAAAGACAAAAAATACCAGATGTTAGCAAGGATGTGGAGAAATTGGAACACTTATCCACTGCTGGTGGAAATACAAAATAGTACAGCTGTTGGGGAAAGCAGTTCGACAGTTCTTCGAAAATGGAGCCATCGGGCTGAACCCCAGTGGCGTAGTGGTTGTGCGCGGGACTGCGGCCCACAGGGACGGAGGTTCAATTCCAGCAGTGGGGCTGGGCCTCCTACTCCCACCACTGGAGAGCTATGATGCAAAAAAAAAAAAAAAGGCAGTTGTTTGGGCTGAGCCCCGGTGGCGTAGTGGTTGTGCGTGGGACTGCAGCTCACTGGGACGGAGGTTCAATACCAGCAGTGGGGCTGGGCCTCCTCCTCCCACCGCCAGAGAGCAGTGATGCCCCCCCCCCCAAAAAAAAATGGAGCCATCATAGGACCCGGCAATTCAGCATCATGGCATATGCTCAAGAGACTTGAAAGCAGGGTCCCAGAGACCTACACACCCATAATCATTGCAGCGCTATTCACAGTAATCCAGAATTGGAAACAACCTAAATGCCCATCAACAGAGGAAAGACAAAACAAAGTGTGGGACATACAAGCAACTGGATACCATGTAGCCAGTAGTGAAGAGAGGTGGAGTCCTGATAGATGCTTCACTATGAATGGAACGTGAAGTATGCTGAGTGAAATATGGCAACCGCTAAAGGACAAATACTATAAGATCTGAGTTACATAGCAAGACAAGAGAAGGCAAGTGTATAGAGAACAAAGTTTGCCAGTGGCCATCACACTGGGTAGAGTAGAGCATCAGCCCAACCGTCCACAACATGGAATGACCATCAGCAAGACCGTCCACAACATGGAATGACCCCAGTGGTCACAACAGTGGGATCGGACAGAGTAGCGAGTATGAGGATGGTGTCGAACCAGGCAGTGTTTTGTTCTCTTGGGTAGAGGGTCAACGTGAGTTAGGACTGATACCAAACCACGTAACAACAACAAGCAGAAATATATACACATGTGGGATCCAATTGACAACAGTCACTTGAACCATTAGACAGGAGCGTTAAAGGGCAGTAAAATTATATTATTGGGTGGACAGCAAGTAAGAAACAAGAGGATCTTAAGGTTGCACAACGTAAAGGATGCCATCAACATCACTAGATGATTCATGGAGACATTTGAATTGTAGCGTGTTTTGCTGTCTACAGTCTCAAAGACAGCAGCAGAAGCAAACAAAACAAGGTCTCACCCAACAAACCGTCAGAAGGGGTTTTGCCAGGACACCGTCATGAAGCAACTTTCCCAAGCATTTCTCAAAGATATCGGCCATGCCTGGTCAATCCCTCGATGTAGATCGGCTTCCAGAGTACCCACCACACGCTTCCACGATGACCTGAGACGGGTCACTGTTCTTAGTGCCGTTGAGTCCGTTCAGATCCACAGCGACCCTGTGCACCCCAGACCGAAATGCCCCCCAGCCCTGCCAGGCTCACACCTGTCCTGTGCTTGAGCCCAATGTGAGGTGTAGGGCTCTTCAATCTCATTGACCCCCAGTCACTTCATCCTTCAAATAGAAATAATGTTGGCCTGTTAATCACAGGAGGAGGAATGAAAAAAACAACCCATTTCACTGGGGACTCTACAGCTCTCATTACAATCCATACATACATTGTGTCAAGCACATTTGCACATTTGTTGCCATCATGATTTTCAAAACCTTCTTTCTCCTTGAGTCCTTGATATCAGCTCATTTTACCCCTCCCCACGCCCTCCCTCCCTTATGAACCCCTGATAATTTATAGTCCCCCCCATGTCTTACACTGACTGCTGTCTCCCTTCACCCATTTTTCTGTGTCCATCCCCCTGGGAAGGGGTTGTATGTAGATCATTGTGATCAGTTTCCCCTTTCTCCCACCCACCCCCACCTTCCTCTTCCCTTCCTGGTATCTCTACTCTCATTATTAGTCCTGAGGGGATTATCTGTCCTTAATTCTCTGTGTACCAGTGTACGTACTCCGGTCTAGCCAGATTTGTAAGGTAGAATTGGGGCCATGATAGTGGGGGGGCGGGGGGAAGCATTAAACAGCTAGAGGAAAGTTGTATGTTCCATCAGTGTTATATTGTACCCTAACTGGCTCATCTCCTCCTCGTGATCCTTCTGTAAAGGGGTGTCCAATTTTCTACAGATGGGCTTTGGGTCTCCACTGCACACACTTCCTCATTCACACCGATGTGATTTATTTTTATTCTGGGTCTTTGATGCCTGGTACCTGTTCCCATTGACATCTCATGATCACACAGTGTGGTGTTCTTCTTCCATGTGGACTTTGTTGTTTCCCAGTTAGATGGTTTCTTGTTTATCTTCAAGTCTTTTTTTTTAAACTTATGTGTGTGTGTGTGTGTGATTTTATTGGAACTCTTTTTTTGGGGTGGCATCACTGCCCTTTGGTGGGAG
Organism: Nesogale talazaci; assembly: GCA_004026705.1. Classification (NCBI taxonomy): domain Eukaryota; kingdom Metazoa; phylum Chordata; class Mammalia; order Afrosoricida; family Tenrecidae; genus Nesogale; species Nesogale talazaci. Next base: position 20,355 of record PVJH01015337.1, read on the forward strand.
TGGGAGGCCCAGCCTTGTTCCTGGAGAGCTGTTGCTGGATTTGAACCATCAAGCCTGTGGGCCGCAGTCCTGCACTTAAGCACTGCGCCACTGGGGCTCAGCCCTACCTTCAAGTCTTGAAGGCAGGGCTGCTCACATTTTTCCAGCATGTGAGCCACTGATAAAATGATCAAGGTGAAATGATCTACCAACTAAAAAAAATGCAAAACATATGTACTTATTTATTTATTACATTTATTCATAAATGCATTGAAGATTCTTTATATGTACAATGTGTGTTTATGCACCTTGCATAACCACATGAGTTCATATTGCACAACACAACACAATTAACTATGTACATTTTTTGTCATGACCTGAGTTGACTCTGATGACTTGCACCGAATGGAAGGAGCCAGGGATGCATAGTCCAGACAGTAGCTGCTGGCAGCCAGCCTCAAACACACTTCCAAATAATCATCAGTCATGGTGGAATGATACTTGGATTTTATGATCCCTATGTGGGAAAAGGTTGGCTCACATTAATAAGTAGAACTGAATAATGCAGTCAAGGAGGTAGCACATTTTCTCATTTTGGGTACTTTCCCACTGCAAATAAGTTCCAGAACTGTTCATGCATTCTGGACATCAGCTGAATGTCAGCTTATAGTGTCAAAATCTCCCATCCCATAAGAAAGTGATACATTTTTGTCTTCTTACATGGACCAGCTCTCCCACTCATTGTGATACTCTTTCTTAAGTTTAAGAGAGAAAAAAAAAAACAAGGTCTAAGAATTGTCGATAACTTAGCTTCTCAGGATTGCAGCACTTAGCACAGTTGTTTGGGCAGGCAGTTGACCCCTAAGATTGCATCTGATAGGTTGGCACTGCATATCAATCAAGTGACGGGTTGATGATAGGCTTGCGTCTATTTTTTTATACCAGGTGATCTACCCACACTGCATTTGCAATCAACTGGTATGGAGCATTGCTCTGTGCTGAGACACCGGGGTCCTCAAGTGTCAGCATCAGCTCAGTGACAGCTGGCTTGGTTTGGGTTAAGTTGGCTGCCAGGCGCCTTGAGGGCCAGACCGAGGGGTGTGCCTTGTCTTCTGTGTGCGGGAGGAGCCCTGAGCACATGTCGAGCAGGACATGAGCAGGCAGAGCAGGACGCAGGAAGATGACTCCACTAACCCAATGAGGCTGGCACTCAAGAAGCAGGGCAGCCTGGCCTTGGCCTCTCTTCATCTGCTGCTTTAAGAAATACACGGGGGCCTCACAAAGCACGTGGAAAATGGAAAAGACAATAGAATTTTCCTGTGAATTTTCAAAACCCTTGGAAACTCAACGGCAGGTGGCAACCATCTCTACTATCCAAAGAGACCCAAAGCCAGTGGCCAGGAGTATGGGCTGGGAGGAGGCACTTGTAAGAGTGTGGATCTCGTCGGGTCATTCTTAGTCTGGGTGTCATGGAAGCCAGTGCCTCCCCCACTCCGTAGCCCCTAGAGAATCTGTCTTTCTGTAGAGCCAGAGATAACAGGCAGTGTGGGGACCTGGGTTTTTGGGGTGACGGGGCTCCGGTTCACCTGACGGAGAGGGAGCTGGAGGGCTGTAGCAGAGAGTCACAATAAGGACCGGCAGTCAGGGGAGAAGCACTCAGCCCTCCACCCGGAGACCAGAGCCAGAGCTAAAGTGGACTGATGACAACTTCACCTGCCCCAGGATCCATTCTGACCTTTGCATCCTCGCCTCCCCGCCCCCCCCAAAAAAGTCAAGGTGATGACAAGACACATCTATCGCATCTCAGCCATCATTGCAGTTGAAAGATGGGCTCGGAGCAGGTGGACTGCTTCAATGATGATGGATGAGGACGGTGACAGCTCTCGGGAGAGCTGCGGGAACCTGGCAAGTGCTCACTCAGCTATGACTCCTCTGGTAGCAATTTGACAAGATCAGAGCACTTTATGGAAGTGGAAAGTTTGGGGACCTCGGGGTTTGCTTGGCCCGGGGACTCTGTCTGCTGCACATCTCTGCCAACAATGAAGGGCAGGGCTGCCAGTGCTGGCTGCTGTCCTCCGAGGGCCAGGGTGGGGAGGCAAGGGCAGCCGTGGCAGCAAGGTCAGCCTCCTGAGGCCTCTGCCCCTGGGCAGTGTGTTTGGGGCTCATCTGCCTCCATAACCTTTTCCAGCCATTGAGAATGGTCCCAGTAGCTAAGTGGGGACCGCCCACCATCACCATAGCGAGAACCTCGCATTCTGTCTGGATGTCTCCTCTCAGCCAAGCTCCGGTGGGACCCTGGGTGACAGCAGTGGACAAGAGTCCCACATCTTGCCTTCTGTGTTGACTCTGAGTGACGAGATACCCCCGGAAAGCAGGCAGCCCCATCTCCACCTCCTACCTCTGATTGGATTGTCGGTTCCTGGGGAGGCATGCTGGGGGTTCAGGCAGGCATTCTGCATGGAGGAGTCTGGAGGAACACCCTGGGGGTCGCCAAGCTGCTGTTGTTTCCCCCCATCGATTCAGTCACTCAGGTCAAGTTCCTCTACTCACTCAGCACATTTGACTGGGGTACTTCCTGGGTGTCAGGCCCTGAGCTTGGCACCTACCAGTTCGATGCCATCTTGATAGGTGTGCCATCTTCACAGCTTCAGGAACCATGGGCCAGGTCCCTTGGCACTGTCACTGCCCTGTAGGTGTTTGTTGGGTGGAGGCGTCCCTTGCAGAGTAACAGCCTGGCAGAGCCCTGACTCCTGTGCTCTGGGACCAGAAGCAGAGGCTCTGGCACCCCTGTGCCTTCTAAGCCTTCATGGGGGTCTACGTTTTCTTGGACTGCTGTCACCAGATGCCACAGCACTGGTGGCTTCTGTAGCCAGGGATGCGTTGTCTCCAAGTTTTAGAGGCTAAATTGGGGCATCAGTTTCCAGAGAGAGGAGCGGTTCCATGCTGGCCTCCGTGGGATTAATGATCCCTAGGATTTCTTGTCTTGTTACTCTTTTTAAAGACCCACTTATATGGGATTAGTCAGTGCTTACTCTGGTATGGCCTCTTTCTCACTACTAGTATCTTTAAAGACCCGTGTAAGTCTGGGTAGACTAGGGACATAAACCCACAGAAACTCATATATATAAGAGAGGGTTTTAGACAAAGGGTATGTATACATTCAGAAAACATCCCAATCCAGTGTAGTCCACTAGCCCATATGTCTGACACCAATTTACAAAGTCCTCCTCAACCTCACAAAACACACACAATGACGCGGACTGCAGAAGGAAAGCTGAATCAGTGAGTGTGTAGGCATCAGCTCTGGCAGGGGTCTCCACACGGTTGCTCAAGGACGAAAAGTGAGCCTCGCCAGCTGAAGCAGGGAACTGGCTAAGGCAGCTGCACCCTGGCCCCACTATCAGAAAGCAAGAGACCCAAGAACTAGAAAGGCGAGACTCACCAAGCCATTTATCTCTCTGCCCTTCAACTGATCCCCCATGTGTTTATTGGCCAATAAACCTTAACTATCTCAGACACTAATCCACACAAGGTCATGCCCAGAGGTGCTAGGGTTTAAAGCTTCTGGCTAGGGCACACAATTCAATTCCCTAACAGAGGGTTTCTGTATCTCATCAGATTTGTTTTACCGAGTGTAGAGGGGCCCTCACTCCTGAGAGGAAGCTTCCTAGAGTCTGGAGGGAACTCTGAGGTGGTCAGCTCAGCTCAGAGATGCTCCAGGTCTGCAGGTCCTTGCTAATCAGCTGCCGTCTCCACTGTGAGGAACAGCAGATTCACCTCAGCCAGGGCTGGCTCTCCAGGGGCTTGCCGGCTGACAGAGGGGGATGAGGCTTGGAATACCAGGCCAGGGCTGGCCAGGCAGCTTCAGAAAAGCTGAGTGGGGTGGGGGAAGGACTACATTTGAGTCCCCACTGAGAACACCTGGGCCAGCCTTGTACTGCTGTCTGCCCCAGGGGCCCCACTTGCACACAGACAGGGCTTCTTCAGGGGACTTGAAGCCCCACCCCCCACCCGGCCCAAGTGCTGGCCTGGACTTTCCTCCTCAGCGTCGGCACCCAAGGGAGTCCATCTGCATTCCCCAGAGTCTCTCTGTGGACCCATTCGTTTTGTGGGTTCGTCCACAGAGCAATGGATTTTACAAGGGGCTCTCCCACCCCACAGTGCCTCTGTCTTGCTTTATAGAGTGCAATTATGCCCACACAGTTCAGTGCACTTATGCCCATGAAGATCCTGAAGGCATTACCTTGACACACTGTTATCGATGGCTGCCACGTTGGCTGGGGAAGAGAACTTTTTGCTGGCCATGGGCAGAGTATAATTATCTACCGACTGCATGTCCTTGGAAAGCTCTGCCCTCCTCGGCTCCTAATTGGATCCTCTATGAAATGGAGGTGTCAGCTTGAGTAGAGTGCTTCCTCGAGGACACAGGGAAAGTCCAGGTTGGGGAGAGATGGTTTCCATGTGGCCAAACTCCAAAGGGGCTCTGACTTTTGCTCTTTCAACCTCCTGTTGGCTGGAGGCAACTGTGAAGGTTAGGGGAGGGGCAGGCGGGTAAAGTAGCATTTCCCTCTCTGGAGCAGGTGGCTTTTCCTGATCCCTATGCTTGCTGGGTCACCTCTTGGGAAGGCCTTTCGTTCCGCTCCTAAGCCCCACAGGCAATGAGAACTCGTGGGAGAACGTCTGCACGTTGCCAGCTGGAAGCTCCTGGAGCTTGGAGAGACCCTGGAAACACAGCTGCATGCTCACATGGGTGACTGGCCTGATGCTCTCTTCTGATCTCATCTCTGCTCTTGCAAGCCCCTCGGGGTCACACAGATCAGGCCCGACCCAGAGACCACAGGATGAGAGAACACTGCTCGTGCTCAGAGAGGTCACGTCCTGAAGCTTAGCTTCTAGACCAGGAACCCCACCTCCTCTGAGCCTTAGCCGTACCCAGGCTGAGAGGTCTAACTGAGCACACCCAGGTCATGTCCACAGGGGCTGAGAGGTCTAACCAAGCTGGACCCAGACTGGATAGAAACACTTGCTTTGGGACTCAACTGACCTGGATTTGATCTTTATTTCTCTTTTTTCTTTTAGATGAATAATATTGTCAAAAGCTCTCTTGACGTATAATTTATGTAGCATACAACTCTGTAGTTAATCTTATTAAGAAGCGTGGCACAATCGTCACCACAACCAATTTTAGAACATTTCATTCTTTCTCTTAGTCATTTTAGCGCTGTGTTTTCCCCTAGCCTTCCTTGCCACACCCCCAAGAAACCTTTAATCCAGTTACTGTGTTGGTAGTTACCTATCCTGGATTTCATATACAGAAACACACACACATACACCAATAAAACAAAAACTCCAAGCTAACAACAATAGCAAAGTAAAGCAGAGAAAAACCTCAATCAAAAAGAAAGAGAAAAAAAAAAAAGAAAAAAGAAAACCAAACAGTAACAAAAAGAAAGAGAAAATACTAAAAGGCAGAACAAATTTAATATAGGTCAAAAGAAAGATCCAATGATAGGTTATTCACATTTTACCAGAGTCATCTGTCCTGGATTTTAATCACTCTTCTATTTCCTGGATGGGTAACACTGGGCAAATAATTTAATCTTTCTGAGTGCCAGTATATAAAATATATAACTATGTCTGCTGTAATCTAATTTACAGTGCTCTCTGATAACAGAGACAGGCTATGCCCATCTCTTGATTATGGTCATAGGGAGTTCACTGGAGATTTAATCCATGTGTGGACTCTGTAAATGTATTTTGGGCTTCCGTTGTTCATCTATAACTTTCTGCACACCCAGTCATCACACTGTAAATTCTGGCACCATTCCCTCCTTCAGATTTGGATTTTATTACCTACAGTCCTTGGATCACACAGGCTGGTTTATATCATCCATGTGTACTTAGCCAACATATTGCTTAGATGACTGTTTGTTTTAAGACAAGCCTTTGACGAGTCCAGATGCTGTTCTTTCTGAAAGGTGGGTACCATTAGTTTCTTCATCACCCTTTGTTATAGCACCCATATCTTCAGGGACTTCTTTGGGAGGGCAAGTATCAGGCGGGGTCATCTGTCCTGAATTTTAATCATACTTCCATTTTCTAGCTGGATAACACTGGACAAATAATTAGATCTTTCTGAGACTCAGTATATACTAGGGGATTTCAAAAAGTCATGAAGATTCCTTTACTATCTAATTCAACTCTCTGACTGGTGTGCGTGTGTGTGTGTGTGTGTGTGTGTGTGTGTGTGAATGGGTACATACATATATCCTATTTCATAGATTGGAGGGTAGGCATCATGTGTGATCCTGAGTTCTGCCCGGACAAACATACCTCCTTTGTCTAACTATGCCCGTGGCACTCAGGCTGCAGGTCACAGCTTTGCACTTCCTGGATCAGAGCAGGCGACCAAGAAAAGCCAGTCAGAACCCATCCTTGAGATGTTATACTCTCCTTGGGCAAAGAAAGGCCTTTTCTGTCTGTTGTAGCGATGCAAGATGGAAGGCCGAAGTCACCGGCAGGGCGGGTTCCCATCTTTGGGGGACGGAGGACCCATCAGAAAAAGATCAACTGGGGCTGAACCCCAGTGGCGTAAGTGGTTGAGTGCGGGACTGTGGGTTTGACGGTTCAAATCCAGCGGCAGCTCTCAGGAACAGCACTGGGTAGCGCCCACGACCACCAGAGACAGTGATGCCCCCCCCCTCAAAAAAAAAAAAAAAGGAAAAGATCATCTGCAGAGTGGTTGGAGGCATGGAGAGAAAGAACCTTGAGGATCTATTTAGTGTCCCTGGTTCGTGGAAGTCCTTTGCCCAGAGTGTATCTGTGACCTCCCTGTGACTTTACCGTTTGAGTCCACAAGGTTTATTCCCTTAAGGATTTTGCCAGTCGGAGTTGGGACACAATTGAATCCATAAGGGCTCAATCAGCGGTAACTCTTTCTATGAAGTCAATCTCTGTGTGGCTTGAAATTGGTGCTGAATTTCCCATCCCATCTTGAGTGGCCCCCAACCCACCCCTCCCCACTCCACCGAAAGCCCACGCTTCTTGGGCTGCTTGTGTGAAGTGTGAAACTGATAGCTGCCTCGAAGCCTGAGCCTGAGCCTGAGCCTGCCCGGTGACGAAGAAAGACCTCAACCCCTTCCGTGTAAAACAGGCCCATGGGCAGCGCAGCCTGGAATGCAAATGCCTGCCACGGGACACGGACACAATCAAGCTGCCGACATCCTCACCATCGCGGGGCCTGATAATGAACAAGTAATTTATGTCCAGGAGGCAGCGGAGCCTGTCGCCGGCCGAGCCTGAAATGTTACTACGAGGGATTCCTATGAAGGTCAATGCCCTGCTCTTGTTGCTGCTCAGGGTTGTCTGTAAGTGGCGGCTCCTGGGAGGACCGCCTGGTTCTCCTAGCGCCTTGGCAGGGAGCGGGGTGCCCCTGGGAGGCGGTTTGAGAAAGACTTTGGGCTTCTCTCGGGCTGAGCCGTGTGGGAGCCCTGGAATTTTGGACACATCTGACCTGAGATCTCCCATGGGAGAAAAGAGGGGTAGGGAAGCAAGGTGGGCTGGCATTTGAGGGCCCAAGAAAGGAGAAGGCAGGCCTGAACCATCCCTCTTTGGGGGCAAAAGTGTTCCCGAAGAACTTCAGCCTGAAGTTGTTTGCATCCAATGCCTGGCATGACAGGCTGGTGTTCCGGGGACAGAGCAAGCAAACCACTCTGTGGAGAGTGTGGAAAGAGGGGGAGACCCTGGCCTGATGGGGGCGGGGTCTCCCTCAACCCCAAGCTGCAGGCTGTAGGTTGCCTAACCAAGAAGCCGGCTAGAGAGTCCTCGGCGTTCTGGTGGGGGCTGGGGATGGGAAGTGGGGTGGGGCAGGCAGCATGCACTGTCACGCTGCTTGGTGTCGTGTCAGCTCCAGCTCCTGACAGCCTTTCAGAGAGAAGAGAATCGAATGCTGCTGCTCCCGCCCCGTTGGCATGGTCTCTGGAATGCTAGAGTCCAGTGACAGCCTCACGGAGGGCGTCCGCCACGTCGGTTGGCCCTTCCTCAAAGGAGCCCCACTGGCACCATGGATCAGCACCAGCTGCCCACGGACAGGGTGGCCTTTGACACCCCCTCCCCCTCAGCAGCTCCCCGGGAGAATGACCTGCTCATCTGCCCCCGGAAAGACCCTTTCCCTTCAGTGCCGTCGAGTTGACGAGAGGCCACGGTCCCCCCTGTAAGGCAGAGGGGGATTGCTCTTTGCGGGAGCAGACAGCCTCCCCTTTCTCCCAAGAAGCGGCTGGTGGGGTTCCACACCCTGTACTCGAGCTAGGGCACCACCAGGACGCGACCTTGAAACCCTGAGGGGCAGTTCTCCGCTGCCACACAAGGACACTAGGAGTTGGAACGCAGCAAATGACCCCCACGCGCCTCTTCCAGAAACGAGCACGTCCCAGCAGCTCCGTTACGTGGATGGGAACACGGCGCTCAGAGAGTGAGCCTTCCAAGTTCAGAGCTACCTCTTTGGACTTCTGACCAGTGCTCCACCCACCGCCCAGGCTCACGTGCTGTTTTTGAGAAGTTATGCGATCTTGTCCTTATCTGGTCACCTCTGTCTGCCTCACTAGACTGTGGGCTGTGAAGGGCAATGTCTGGGACCGGCTAGAGCATCGGGCTGGTGTAAGTTATTGTTGGCTGGCCCTGGGCAGTGGAAGACAGAAGAAAGAGGAATCCATTCCAGCCTTTTCTAGAGAAGGCAGTCTGGGAAGTCAGTTTTGAAGGAACGGGAAGGAAGATGGCCCACAGAGGAGCAGGTAATCCAGGCAGAGGAAATAGAGGGGGCAAAGGCCCAAAGGTGGGAGGGCAGGGGGGTGTGCAGGGTCAGAGAAAGGCAGGGTGGAATCTATCGTGTGTGTGTGTGTGTGTGTGTGTGTGTGACTGCCTGATACCCCAACCTTCATGCCTGATTGTGAAGACCTTCTAGCTGAACCCGACCCAAGTGTGCCAGGAAGATGTGTGAGTGGCCAAATAAAAACCAAGATGCCCAGCTATGTGTGAGTTTCAGGCAAACAAGGAGTACTTTTTGCTATCGGTATGTCCTGGGCGACTTTGGGGCATCCTGGCACTAAAAAACAATTGGTTGTTTATCTGCAATTCAACTGTAAAGCGTGTGCCCATCGTGGCTGCCTCTGGCAACCCTGATACATGAAGAACGAAGGCAGTCATGCTTCTGCGTCAGAGGCGCCATTACCATTTTTTGGGCCATTGCTTCACAAGCAAAGACAGATGGGAGCATGCACATCCCCACTGCACCTAAGTGCAGATCTGCATGACGGACGGTAACGGCTCTGCGGGAGCCAAGGGGAGCGTTTCTAGGAGCAGGTGAGTGATGATGGAGCTGGAGAGGAGCATCTGGGCTCCAGGCTCCAGCCTCACTTGCGGGTCCCTGGAGGGGTGAGGCTCACAAGCTGGGGGCCTTTCCAAAGGAGCCTGGAGAAACGCCACTCCAATGGTCGTCGGGTTCCCAGGCCTGCCACTCAGGGCCATTCTGCTAATCGGAGTCAAGGCTTTAGTATGATCAGTCTCGAGGCTGGCTGGGAGCCCAGCTTCTCTTGGGAAGCTGGTTTCTATGGTGATGGGTCTGGTCGCCCGCCAAAAGGAAAGATGGAGGCATCAGAACTGTTGTCTTCACACCGACTCGGGGTGTGTGGCCTCTGGACCATGGTCCAAGGGAGTAACTGGAGATGGTGGGGTCAGGGGAGGTGTGCACTGATGGAAACTGATGAGTGACCAAGAGAGGGGACTCCCTCTCACCTCGCCTTTCCAGCTGAGAAGCCTCATGGGAGGAGGCATTGTTGACCATGCTTCAACAAAGGATCCCTGGTGGTGTTGTTGGGTAAGTGTTGGACTGATCATGGAAAAGCATGTGGTTCAAACCCAGCAGCTGCTCTTAGGGAAAAAAATGAGGCTGTCTGCTTGCACAGAGATTTACACAAATCCTGTATAGAGATCACTATGGGTTGGAGTCAACTCTATGGCAGTAGTTTTCTTCTTCTTCTTTTCAGAATGATGAACGAGATGCTTTGGTCTTGTTATCTTGTGTAATTTACAACAGCTGCCTAGTGTTATCCCCTGTTATAAAGATGGAAATTATGCTCACAGCCACATAGTTCACAAACAGCGAAGTCAAGACTTGAACTCATGTCGATGTAACTCCAAAGTCTTGCTTCTTTACTCTGGGACACATCGCCTGATTATGAGGCCCCAGAACTGGTTTACAGGATTCTGTCCACCTGACACTCTGAGCTGCCCATAGCTTCTGATCCAGTCCATCTTAGCCCGACTCTGTGATAGGTATCAAGGCTGGTGGCTGTTGCCATGCTCCTGAGTAGGTTTCAACGCTGTTGCTCCTTTTCCCGATACCCCTTTCACCCACCAACCATTCGGTTTGAGGGACTGCCAAAATGTGGACGTTGGCTTCTATCTGTTCACGTACCTCTTGGAATGATTAATGACCCTAAGTGTAGAGCCCCTGGACAAGGAGGTAGGCAGGAACGGACTTGATCCTCTCTCCAAATGTGCCTATGGAAAGAAGAGAGGTAAATCCTCCCACCATGCCCCTCCCACCTCTGTCCGCCACCCCCACCATTCCCAAGCGTGACTGAACTAGAACAATCCAGACAAGAAAAGTGCAGGGAAGATGTCTACCTATAGAAATATGGATCCCTCGAGAGTCTAGACAAAGCTCTTCTGCCCAGCTTGTTTAATATCTGCTACCTTCAAAGAGCAGGAGTACATCAGTGAAGGTAATGCCTGCTGTCATAACCAACAACTCCCCAAGCATATCGTGGCTCAAATGCAGCAGACATTGATGCCTTAACTCTTGTCAATTATCAAATAGATGCTGGGATAGATGTGAGGTTGCCAGATAAAACACAGGAAGTCTAGGTGTTTCAATTTCAGAAAAGCAATGACATATTTTAACACAACCAGAACTCAGAGGTATTGCTGGTCTGTTTCAAACCCCACAAGAAAATACATGTCTCAATAAAGTAAGTGACACACCTTTTAAAAAAATAATTTTATGAGGAGTGCTTACAGATATTATAACAACAGTTCTATTAGATTAAGCATACTTGTACAGTTGCTGCCACCATAATTTTCAAAACATTTTCCATATTCTTGAGCTCTTTGACAACTGCTCCCCTGTACCTCTTTCCTTCCTCATCCTATCACCCCATGAACCCTTCATATAGTATATATTGGTATTGCTTCTGTATCTTACACCACCCAATGTGTCCATTCACCTACAATTCTGTTGTTCTCGCCCTCAAGTGGGGTTGTGTACAGTCATCATTGCTATCAGTTCCCCCCCAACTCTCTTCCTGTACCCTTAAGGAATCATTACTCCCATGACTGTTTCTGAGGAATTTATCTGTCTTGGACTTCAGGCATCAAAAGATCTTAATTGTACAAGGTCCATATGCAGGTCTAGCAAAATTTGTGATGTAAAACTAAGGCCATAGCAGTGTGGGGAGAAAATATGAAAGAATTAGCGGATGTGTTTCATCAGTGCTATCTTGTACCCTGGTTATATCATCCCTTCCACATGGCCATTCTGTGAGGGACTGTCCAATTATCTTTTCCCCCTCAATTATCTTACAGGTGGGTTTGGGGTCTCCACTTTGACTATGCTCCTTTACATCAGTTTGATTGCTTGATATTGAACTTCTGGTACCTATTCCTGTCAACACCTCCTGATCGCACAGGTTGATGTGCTTCTCCCATGTGGGCTTTGTTGCTTCCCTGCTACATGGTCACTTGTTTAACATCAAGCCTTTAAGACTCTGGATGCTGTATCTTTTAATGGCTGGGAACCATCAGCTTTCTTCGCATTTTCTTACGCTCCCTTTTTGTCTTAGTGATTGTGTTGGGAAGATATTGTACATTGCCACATTATTAGAACTAACCCTTCTTGTACTGAGGTAAGATTTAAGTAAAGGCCCAAAGTCCATCTGCTTCCTTATTGTTTATGTATATATTTACATATATACATATCTATATTTATGATGTTTTAATATATTTACGTATATGCATATCTATATTTGTAATTTTAACGTCCTCGTTCTTATTTCTTTCCTCCTGCCCCACTATCATGTTCATACATCATTTGCCTCTCAGGAATTCTTGGATACATTACAATTGATCAGACACAGCCAGGAACGTGACACCCTTCTCATCATTGTCCCCTGCCCCTGACATTACTCTATCAATGCACCCCTCCCCCTGCCTCCTCTCTCTCTCTCATGCACCCCTGGAACTGGGGCCCTCTTGTTGTCTCCTTGGAATTGTCTATCCTGGTTATCTTATATAGATATATGAGAGAAATAGATAGATATTTAGATAGAGATAAATAGTTCTAAGTCTAAAAGTGAGTATCCCCCAACCAGATCAGATGAGTTCCCAAGGGCTGTCCCCTGAGTCAGAAGTCTACTTTCAGGATTTCTCAAGGACTTTGTGGGCTTTCCTCCCATTGTTGGTCTGTTGTACTCCCCTCTTGATCTCCCTCTATGGCGGCAGGTCGGACAGGCTGCACTCCCCGCACTGTATCTTCAGTGCTGTCCTCTGTAGCACTGTGATCTAGGGAGGGAGCATCATCTCTAGATCTGAGGTCCTGCTGTCCTCTTGGTGAACTAGCTGCTCCATCCAGGTATGTCGCCCTCAAGGACTGGCCCACCAGAATAAGGTCTGCTTTCTCTCTCTCTCTTTCCTGTGGAGGCGTAAGCAGTACCCTCCCCATGGGTGGGTTAGTGCTCTGCTCCCCCAATGCCATCTTTTTTTCTTCCCTCCTCCCTCTGTGGTCTGTAAAGACACGAGAGAGGAGGAGATGTCTTTCAGCACTGTTGCTGTCTGCATCTTTTTATTTCTTCTTTTTATTTTTGATGCCATATGCATCCTTGCGTTTGGTCTAACTCCTGCCAGAGTACCTGGCCCTTAGCCCGGGAGCTATGTGTTATGCACATTTTCCTTTATGCCCCTTGTGCTGTTTGAACTTACCTCAGTGTGCTTACCTCATGTACTTACCTCATGCTGTACTTGTCCTCTTGTGCTTGGCTAACTTAACTCAGCATAATATCTTCCAACTCTTTCCATAGGGCGATCTGTTTCATGTTTTCACCACTGCTTTTTTAGGGATGTGTAATGCCCCTTTGTAAGTACATACCAGAGGTTTTAATCCATTAGTCTGCTGATGGAAATGTAGGCTGTTTCCAATTCTTTGTCATTGCGAACTACACCATGATGAACATCAGAGCACAAATGTCTGGTCGTAGTCTGTTTCTTCCTTCTTCTGGGTATATGCCCAGTAGGTGGATTGCTGGTTGTAAGGTAACTCTATTTGTTAGTTATCGTCAAAGCACTCTCCACAGGGATATATTCATCTATAAGACCACCAGCAGTGGATGAGAGTTCCTATTTCATCACTCTCCCTCCAACATTTGTTACTTTCTGATATTTTGAATTGGGCTATATTGGAGGGTGTTAGCGGAATCTCATATTGTTTAATTTTCATTTCCCTTATGGCTGATGATCGGGAACATTGTCTGATATATTTCTTAGCCATTTGGGTTTCCGGTCTTGTGAGTTTTCTGTTCAAGTCTTTTGCCCACCTCTTCAGTGGGAAGCTTTTTTCTTATTGGAGGCTTGCAGAGTTTTGTAGATTTTAGTAATAAGCCCTTTGTCTGATATGGTGTGAGCTATTAAAAGACTGTTCCTCACCTCATCACCCCCAAATATATGTCAGTCCTAGGACACTGCTTGCAACTAATGATAAATGATTGTCAAGCTATTCTCCCTGAAGGCATCAGCCACCCAGAGCAATCAGATTACTGTCTGGTCCACCTCAAGTGGGGCTCACACCTTACAGATAAGGGTAGTAATTATTTCCATGGAGAGCCAGAGAAATGGTCAAACCTGCTCAGTGACATTCAAAGTTAGGCTGCCATCCTGAATGTAGGATTCACCCATCTTGTGACATATGTCACCCAATCGATCCACTTCCTTGTTGAGCTTATTTCCCATTGATCTATCTTTCTCAGAGAGTGGCATATTGAAGCCACCTACTATAATTGTTAAACCTGTGATTTATTTTTTCATCTGAAGAATTTAATTGATGAATTCCCTGGGTCTCTCGATGGGTACATCTATATGTATGCTCCTTGGCTCTTGATCTACTGATCTCTTGGGCATGATATAGTGCTCATCCTTAACTCTTGTTATGACTCACAGCTTGAGATCAATTTTGTCAGACATTAGGATTGCAACCCCTGCTTTTTTTTTTTCAAATTGCTGTTTCTTGGTATATTTTTCACCAGCCTTTGATTCACACCTATTTTTGTCTGCAAGCTTAAGATGCATCTCTTGCAGACAACAAATTGATAGGTTATACTTTCTAATTCAGTCTACTAGTCTTTATCCTTTAACAGGTGAATTGAGACCATTGATTTCAAAGTTATTGCACCCATCTGTGTATTCTTTGTTGTCAACTCGTACCTTTTGTGTTAGGTATTTTCCTACCTCCCTCTTTATCAGTGTATTATGTACACTGGGGATCCATTCGTTGTGTTAACTATCTTGGGGGCTATTTTTGGTGTGTTGGCTTCTGGATGGCATTACACCATGTGCTGGTCTCATATTTGTGTTCTGTGAATGTTTGTCTTCTGTCCAAAGTGAATTGGCAAGGTGTTTTTTTTCCCCGTAGTGCTGGGTTTCTTTTAATGTATTCTCTGATTTTTCTACTTGTCTGGGAAAACTCTTACTGCTCTGTCCATTTTGGTGGATTGTTTGGCAGGATAGAGGATTCTTGGGTTGCTGTTATTTTCTTTCAGCTTTGGAAAGATGCTACTCCACTCTCTCCTCTTCCTCATGGTATCTGCTGATGGGTCTGAGCATATTTTTATCTGAGTACCCTTATATGTGACTGCTTTCCCCCTCCCTCGCCTCTCTAGCTGTTCTTATGAGTTTTTCCTTTTCCTCAAGGTTGGATAATTTGATGACTATATGCCTTGGTGAATTATTCTTGGGGTTTATTTTAATGGTGACCTCTCTGATTCCTGAGTGATTGTCTGAGTCTCATTCATTAAGTTGGGAAAATTTGCTTCCAGGATTTCTCTCCCTATTTTTGCTGTTGATTTCTTTGTTGTGTCTTGTTCAGGTATCCCAGTTATTCTAATGGTTCTCTTCATAGTATTGCTCTTTGTTCTCAAGTTTTCTTCAGCTTTTTTGATTTTCTTGCTTGCTTGCCTTGAAATCTGCATGGCTATCATTGAGATCACTGCTCCTTCTTATCTGTTGGTGAGGTCTCTTATCTTGCTCTCTGATTCTGTTGCCTCATCCTTTAACACTTGTATTTTCTATTGGTATGTGAATGCTATCTTCTCTATTATTTCATCCCTTTTCTGTATTGATTCCCTCATATTCTGTATGACTCCAAGCAGCATTCTGAAGATTTCTGTCTATGGCGGATCAACATCTGCTTCTTCTGTGAACATTGTTAGGTTCAAGTTCTTCTCTGACACTGTATTTTGTTTTTCTTAAATTTGTGTAGAGGGTGTTGATGCAGATTGCTACCTGAGTGTCATTTTGGTGGAGTTCAGTGCCATTTTCTCAGGATTTGGGAGCCCTGAGTTTTCTCTCTGGGAGGCTAGTAAGAATGCTTCTAAAGACTACCTGTAACCAACTGTCTTGGGGAATTGGGCTGCTTCTTGATCTTGTGGGGGTTTCCCTCTTTCCACCGGCATCTGGAATTCCAGGTTGGGTGGCCGTCTCAGGCAATGCGGGCAGGGTGGTTGCAGGCAGTGAGGGTGATGCTGTGCAGGCCGATTGTGCAGAAAGCTGTGGGCCAGTGGGCGGGAAGCAAAGGAAGAGAGGCTGGGGCCGATGGCTGTGAGATGGGGCCAGGGCAAGCTGGCAGGATAGCTGTGGGTCTGAGCCAGGGCAGGTTGGAAGGCAGGTTCCGACTGCGGCACCAAGAACCATGGGCAGATGGTGGAGCTACACACTTTTTGTGCGGCTCCAAGTGCATGAAAGGGCTATGTTTACATTATACTGTTGTTTATTAAATGAAAGGTAGGTCGTTCAAACTCACCAGTCACTCCCTGAGAGAAAAATGAGGTTTTCAGTGTCCATAAAGATTTACAGGCTCGGAAACCCTATAGAGAGTCACTATGTGTCAGAGTTGACGTGGTTGCAGTAGGCAGTGGATTAATTGTATGTTTGCCTTATGAGTAAGAAATATTGTGACAATACCCAGTTTGTGGCACAGAAACTTGCAGTGAACTTGCAGTGAATGTGTGCTGCTGGATAAAGGGTATTGGCACCATGAACTCTAATTTGTGAAAAACACACTCTCTTGGAAGAACAATAAAATGAGATCTACCTGTATCGAAAGGTATAGTGTCTGGGGTCTTAAAGACTTGGAAGTACACAAGCTGGGAAGCAACAAAGCCCACATGGAAGAAGCACACCAGCCTGTGTGACCATGAGGTGTCAAAGGGATCCAGTATCAGGCATCAAAGAACTAAAAATTATATCATTATAAATGAGGGGGTGTACAGCTTGGGGAACCAAAGTACAATAGATAAAGCAACATCCCCTTACAGAGGGGTTGCAGGGAAGAGATGAGCCAGTCAAGGTACAGTGTAGTAACAATGCAATATGCAAGTTTCCTCAAGGTCTCAAATGCTTCTTCCCACCCACTATCCTGATCCCAGTTCTACCTGACTAATCTAGCTAGACCAGGGGATATACACTGGAGCCAGAAACATGGGGGATTTAGGATAGATGATCCCTTCAGGACCAGTGGTGGGAGTGGTGATACCGGGAGGTTAGAGGGAGGTTGGAGTAGAAAAGGGAAATCAATTTCAGGGATCTACATATAATCTCCTCTCTGGTGGCGGGAAGCAAAGGGGTACAGACAACAGGAAAGTGAGTGATGGGACACAATGGACAGTGTACAATATGAAAAAGTAATAACAATTTGTAAATTTTTAAGGGTTCATGGGGGAGGAGGGTGGGAAAAGAGGAAAATATGGGGGTGCTGGTACTGGGGGCCTAAGTGGAGGGAGGATGTTTTGAGAGTGATGATGGCAACGAGTGTGCAAATGTGGTCTGCATACAATTGAGGTGTGTATTGATCATGACGTGAGTTGTATGAGTCCCCAATAAAATGATATTTTAAAGAAATAAGGGGGAAAAGAGGAGCTTATACCAAGGGTTCAAGTAGAAAGCATTTGGAAATGAATGTGACAACATGTGTACAAATATGCTTGATACAAATGATGTATGGAATGTTATAAGAACTGTAAGAGTCCCCAATAAAATCATTGGGAAAAAAATGAGATCTGCCTGAATGACAATGGCAACAAATGTACATGTGCTTTGCATACAACAGATGTCTGTATTGATTGTGATGAGTTGTCTGAGTCTCCAATAAAATGATTAAAAAAATAGAACTAAGAAAGAAAAAAAAAAAGAGATCTGCCTGTTCAGCAGGCTTCAAATCTGCCTAGTGCCCCTGGGGACCCGAAAGTCACCCAAGAAGACAGCTGGGGATTTCTCTGTCTCTCCAATTTTGGACAAATATTGTACTACACGTAATTCATCTTGATCTGAAATTCACATTCAGCTGGGTCTTCTGGTTGCCAATGTATTGTTAATTCTGGGAAGACCAGACAGGCCTGTGGTCTTTCTTGGATGTTGGCTCAAGTACCCTGACTCCTCTACCTTTGGGCTTTGACATCTGTAACCTGTGGCTCTGCATTATCATGCTCACTGACATCAAAAGGATGGAAGGGGCTTGAGCATGGAGGATCAGTGAGGGGCTGGCAGTTTTTGATGGATCAGAGAGGTAAGCTGCATCTATGACCTTGCTCTCATTCCAGAACCCCTCATATGGCCACCCACCAAAGAAGGCTGGGAAAGGTAGGTCAGCTCTGTACTTAGGAAAGCTTGGAAAGAAGTCTAAGAAATGCGAGCTAATCTCTCCCACAGGTGGGGAATAAAGGCTTAAAAAAAGAAAGGCATAACACAGTTCCCAAGGCCATCTTTTTAAGACTACCGTTTTGCTTCAGCAAACATGTACTCCCAGAGTGGGCCAATCTATGTCTACATCATCCTTCTCTCTGCTTCCCTTGCAGAAAACAAACAAACAAGATTTATGACCCTCACGCCCGAGGAGGTTTCTCTATAGAAAGCCTTGGTTAGGGCTGGTTAGAGATTGTGGAACTTTGTGCTCTTCAATACAATGGCAGGAGGAAGGAGAGTCATCACTGTGCCGCCCTAGAATGGTCCTGTGAGAGCCTGGTACCACTTGTGGGAACTGGGGCCAGGCAACTCACTTCTCTGAAGCTTCGGTTTCATTATCTGTGAAATGGGCTAATGGCACTGTGTTAGTCTGGGCAGATTAGAGGAACAAATTTCATAGACACGCATATAGGTATAAGGAAAAGGTATATATACAAGAGGAACAGGACATGGAACCCAGTCCAGTTCAAAGTCATAAGTCCGATATCAACCCATATGCCCGAAATCAGTCTATATAGTCTCCTTCCAACTCACGAAGTCATAGATCAATGGGAGCAGAATCCCAGCGCTGTCAGGGGTCTCCACATGGCTCCACACATGGCTTCCAGGGCTCAGGGTCCATCAACAGCAGAAGCAACTCATCGCTGGCAGGGGTCTCCATGTGGCCGCCCCAGCTTCATAGGTCTGGCTCCATCAGGGCAAAGTCGTGTGGTCTCTCTGCTGGCTCCTCCAGCTTCTCGAACGCTGCCAGCTTGTCTTGTCTGTGATTAATCGTCTCCGAGACTAACTCCCAACAACTGGGGAAAATAGCTTCTCATCTTCACAAGGGAAATATCGCGAGATTTCCCAGAAGTCTCTGGAGAAAGCCATCCCAAATAGAGGCCTCATTGGCTACTCAATGGCTATCTCCAGATTAACAGGCTAGACTCCACCCTTACATTTCAATCATAAAATTAACATAAACACATGACTGCCACAGGCACTTACCTAACCGGCAGCTCTCAGGATACCCCCTGGCCCAGCCCTGGCCATGCAACTTGGATTCAATAAGCCGGAGGCGTAGGGGAGCAGACTTTTGTGTGACTGAACATGGCAACACTTTGGTTTGCTACCAGCTCGTGTCCACTAGCTATGACACTGCAGAGGTGGCATTGGAGGTCCAGAGTCCTGGCTTGCAGTCACCTTGTTTGCCAGATCTGTAATAGCCCCTTCCTCCCTTGAAGACTCAGTTGTGGCCTTGGCACCAGCCAGGGCTTTGCCTCAGTAAATAACCAAACTCACTGCCATCGAGTTGATGGTGGATCCTAGTGACTCTTTAGGATGGGGTTGAACCGTCCTGTGAGTGTCTGAGACTGTAACTCTGCTACTGGGCTCTTGCTTCTTCTCATTAAAGAACCCCTGAAATAAACTCCCCAACCACCACCATGGACTAGCTTCCAGCCTCCCTCTTCCACCTATTAGCAACTTAGGCCAAATGTCAAGTTTCTGGTTTGTACCCAGACTGGAGGGTCCTCTATCCATGCTCCTTGGGCACTGGGGAGAGCCAGCTTCCAAGCCTGGCCCAGTGACAAGGCTGGAGTTTTCAAAGGGAATTGTCGGGGAATCCCTCATGAACGCCTGTCTGGGGTGTGTGTGGAGGCAGTCACAGTAAGTGAATAAGGAAAGACTTTCTCCATAAAACCTGTGGGAAACAGGGGAGCACAAACCTCCCAGCCAGGCCAAGGAAGGCCACTGGGGTAGAGTCCCATAGGCTGATGGTAGAGTCCTACAGGCTCAGGGCTCCCACGTGCCTGTGGTGGGGATGGTGCTGCCCAGGGGGGATCAGTGACGGGCACAGAGGCTCTGGTGAGGTGTTCTCCCGTGGGTTGGCAGGGAGCAGAAGGAAGAGAAGAAAACAGCAGTAGTCAAGGACTTTCTGGCAAAAACAGGCGAGTTTTCCAGGAATCAGGAAAGGGCTGGAAGCTGCAAGACACGTGGAATTACTCCGTGGAGGGGCACAGTGAGCCTGTGAAGCACTGGTCATCAGTGAGGAGGTGACCTCATTTTAAAGCCAGACATTCCATCCCTTTCTTTAAAGACCGTCTCCTCAAATTAAATGCTTCTACCCCCAGCCCCTCTGCCCCCTCCCTGAGCTCTATGCCTTTCCATCACAAATGGTTTTCCATCCTCCCTTCAGACCCAGCCTCTCAGCTCTCTCTCCGCCTGCACCCAACATCCCTCCTGTGACAGGAGGGCTGCCTGGATCTCGGGATCATTCGTGTTGACTCTGTAGTACTTGCCTGCCAGAGTTTTTTCTGCTCCGAGAAACTGATTATAAATAGTTCAATAATACATGTCCTCCTGAGTTTAAGAGTCTGGCTTATGTAATTGGAAATCTGGATGTGAAGCGAGTTAAAGCGGATGCCATAAAGATAGTAAAATAATTAATCCCCTCATAGATTCAAGGGCACGGGAACAGCTTTGCGGCCAGGCTAACTTCCCGGGGATGGCACTCGCTGTCACTTCGATGTTGGCAGGCACGGGGCAGAGAGTCCCAGGAAGCTGGATCAGGGGTCAGAGGCTGGGACCTCACCAGGGCACACCCCTGAAGCTCACGGAAGACCCACTTAGCAAGGGCCAGGCATCTGTGACCCTCTGGCCGTCTCTCCACCCTCCCTTTGTCTGGGGCTTCCTGCCGAGGAGTGTCATGCCCCGTCTTCCTGCCTGCCTGACTCCTGGGGTGCAGGCAGCTTTGGTTAGAATGATCCCATCATAGCCCAGCGAGGGCTTTCTCCTGGGCGAGCTGGTTCTAGCCATGGCACTCCAGGTGGCCTCGACAGTTGTTCTTTCCCTCCTCTAAGGAAAGCGGAAGCTCAGTCAGGTCCTGGGGGGACAGTTGTTCTTTCCCTCCTCTAAGGAAAGCGGAAGGTCCTGGGGGGTGGTCCATCTCGGAAGGCGCAATGGGTGGTGCTGGGACTTGCATTCCCACCTGGCCACCTCCTCAGTCTGTCCACTGTGGCCTCTGTCTTGCTGAGGGTGTGTGGGTCCATGTGAGGGATAGGAGCCAGCTGGACAGTACGGCGCTAGCCCTTTTAACCAGGTCTGCCCTTGCTAATGGGTTGAACCTTTTGCTGGAAACTCGGTGAAGGTTTACAGAGCATCAGTTTTATGTTCAACAATTCATACCAGGGGGTATCCTCCCCCCCAAACAGATATTCCCCCCAAAGCTATGTATTTAATTTTTTAAAAATAAAACAACTCTATCATCTTCAAAATACTCTCTATTAAATTTACTACATTTGTCAATTCTGCAATTCTATTTTTGGAAACATTTTTTTTAACCTATCTGTTTGAATGACTGACGGTACCTCCCTTGTTTTTGTTTTTTCACTTTGTCTTAGTGTCAAATTGCTGTCCTTTCATGTTCCTCTTCATTCGTGGAAACAAAAAGAAGTTGCATGGAGTGAGGTCAGGTGAGCCAGGTACATGGGGCAAGACAGACATGCTGGTTTTAGTCATAAACTGGCACACCGAGTGCATAGTGGTGGTGGCAAAATCAGTTCCCTGTCTGCCACAAATCAAGCCTTTATTTGTCTCAAACTGTTACCCAATCTTTATAGAACCTCTAATTAGAAAACCTGGCTAACAGCCTGACCTGGTAGAACCATGCACTATGACATTTTCATCAGTTTTGGAAGTTGACAGATGTCCAGAATGAGGTTTGTCATCAACTGACATTTCACCCTTTTTTTTTTTGAAATGATAATACCATTCATACCCTTCAGTTTTTCCCATAACACTGTCCTGGTAAGCTGTGCTTGACATCACAACAGTTTCTGCGGCATTCTTCCTGAGCCGGGACCAACATTTCACAGTCACATACTGTGCTCTGAAATTGGCCATCTCACAAAGAAAACGAGGTTTGAGTGAGCGAAACTGTTTTCACAAAAAAAATTCACTGTGAACAGAAATTCACTTTCCCAGGTGATGCCACTGGGTGCACGCACACTCAGAGCGACTTGCTTGATGCTTACCTACCAGCTCCGTTCTGCCCAGGCCAATTCTGGTTTTTTTTTTTTTTTGGGGTAACTCTTCATACACGTTCAACTAGTCATGACAGTTCCCTTCCAGGCATCCACTTCCTCCTTGTTTCCTGTCTCCATCCTGCCCACCTTCCTTTCCAGCCCTCCGGATCTTGTCCTTTCTGTCTTAAATGGTTGATCAGTCCAGCTCGGGTGTGAGTTCATTTCAACACCTGTGGAGAGGTTGAATGGGATTGGTCTCTTCATCTCGTGGTCTCTTTCATCTCATTCATTTTTTAAATGATGCCTGAAAGCAGCTGCCGTTCCTGTTGTAGTTTCATAGAAAAGGGGTTCAGAGAGATGAAGACTCATGCCAGATCACACAGCGAGTAAGTGGTAGATCTGACCCTGTGATTTTACCACTGGGAGCTGATGAGGGGAGGCTGGCCTCTTAGTACCTCCATGTGCACCAAACTGGGGTTCTCAGGATGATGGGTGGAGGCGAGAACACCTGGCTGCCAAGCTGACACTAATGTTCTGCTAAGAGCGATAGCGTTTTCACTGGTCAAGTTCTCAGTGAGATTGATGACCAGGATGCTCTTCCCGTTCTGTCTTCGTCTGGAAGCTCTCCTGAAAGCTCCCTCCTCTGAGTGACCCCGCTAGCATTTTAAATGCTAGCAGCAGCACACGACGAGGTGCACGCCATCCCAGTGCCGCAGAGTGACAGGCGGGGCGGTGGAGCGGCCGTCCAAGGTTAGCTCGGGGTCTCGGCCTCGAGCATTCTTTCATGGAGCCGGGTGTTCCGCATCTGTCCGTGCACTCGGCTCTGTGTTGGGCATCAAGAATACAGCTTTGGGCTTTGATCTCACGCACTTCACAGTCTACCTTGTGATTCTACCCAGAGTGGCCCCTTGGGGTGTGGATGGCCAAGGTGTGCCCGCTCTCCTGCAGATGCGTCCCCCGACTTGTGGCTTTCTGGGAGCTCAGCTCTCCTCTCCACCACCAACTCATGACAGCCGGCCCCAGTCAGCAGCTGTGCACGGCTGACACGCACACGCCCTCCCCGTCCCCCCTCCTTTGCCCCCCCCATCTCACCATCAGCTTTGTAAATGACCAGCCCCACCACATATTTTCCTTGGAGTTTATGGGAGTGGTGGAAGTGACATAAAATGGTTGCAGCCAGCTTCAAATGAAAGGACAAATGTAGTTGGCCAAAATGAACAATTATAGGAAACAAAGGGAAAATAACGATTAAAGATCTTTCATTACAGCCGGCTAATTATCATGAGTTCTGGACTTAACTGTTCAGGCATAGAATTAAAAACCTTAATTATATTGTCACCTTTGTCTCTCAGCTCCCATTGCCACAAATGAATCCATTTACTGTAAGTGCCGCTGATGAGCAGAAATTGATGGCAGTCCCAGCGAGGTGGGAGAGGGGGCCCAGGCGTGGGGAGGGAGGTGATCCAGGCAGCATAACCAGGCCCGCACAGCTGGGCGGCATCTGCATTCCAGGACATTATAAATTAGAAACACTTTTAATGAGACAAATACAGGTTTGATGGATTTCATGATTTCTTCTCCCCTTCAAACTGGCTAACAACGCTCCTCCTCCTCCTTCCTTTCTATTAGAGCCGGCCTTGCGTTAAGTGATGGCGTTAATGGTCTTGGGAGACAGGCTGAGTGTGGAAGGACAGGGGGACGCCCCTTGTGAGGAGACTGGAAGGTTCTTCTCTCCGAAGGAAGACAATCCCAGCCGTTGTTCCAAGGGGGAGTCTTTTAGAGCCCAGAGCAGTGAGTGGAAACGCAAGATGGGTTTGAGAGGGAGGGGAGGGGAGGGGAGGCTTGGGTGGAACGCAGCAGGGTGGTTGGGGACAGGAGATCCTCAGAACCAGCCCGTGGGTCTGTCTGTCTGTCTGAGCGGCTGATCAACCCCAGAGGGAAGCGGGGGGTAGCGGAGGGAGGCACTGGAGAGGTGACCAGGGTCGGGGAGGGTGCAGCGGGAGCCCAAGAATGACAGCGGAACAGAGCTAAGGGGGTAAGAATCCACACTTGAGCCAAAGGACCTGGGCATGCCCGGGTGCCAGCTGTGACTCTGATTCCCTGGGCCGCTCTGGGAAAGTGATCTGATCTCTCCATGCCTCCGTTTCCTCATCTGTCAATGGAGCTGTCGGCTACCCCTGAAGAAGTGTATCGACGCATATCGAAAGTCCCACGGGCTGCCTAAAGAACACACACATCTACACTCGGAGAAAGTGCAGCCAGAATGCTTAGAAGCAAGGATGGCGTGACTTCGTCTCACCTGCTTTGCGCACGTCACGGGGAAGAGGACGGCGTCCTTGGTGAGGTGGAAGGGAGAAGAGGAAGACTCTTCCTCCGTGAGATGGAGGGGCGGCGGGACCGCTGCTGGGCTCACCCCTGACCCCGGTGGGGCTGCCGCAGGACCAGGCAGGGTGGGAACGCAATGGGCACCTCCGACCTCCACCCGCAGCACTCCCGAGGGCTGCCGCCGTGAGGGTGCAGGCCTCCTGCGCAGACAGCCTGGCATCTTCCCGGGGTTTGCCGTGTCGGGGATGGGCGCCGCCCAGGTGGGTTCCGACTCACAGGGACCCTCTCTGATGGGGCAGGACCGCGCCGCCGGCTTTCCACGTGGCGCTCCTTCCAGGAGGGCCAAGCCTTTGCTTTCACCGAGTGCTCGGTGCGGTTCGAACCGCTGGTCTTTCCGTTCGCCACGGAGCGCTTCACGGTTGCGCCAGCAGGGCCGATTTGTCGGTGCTCCGTATGAACTACTGAGAATCCAAGCCAGACCTTTGTTTCCATATGAGACCTCTTCCCACCTGCAGGCTGGGGCCCCTCCCCTCTTGGGGCGTCCCTGTCTTCTGCACGGGGCCTGCCCTGCAGGAGCCCAGTGGAGCAGTGGTTGTGTGTGGGCTGGCTCAGCCGCTCGCAAGGTCAGCAGCTCCAAACCGCCAGGCACTCCGGGGGAGCACGACGGGCTTTCTTCTCCTGTCAAGAGGGTCCGTCTCGGAAGCTCACAGGGCAGTTCTACCTGGTCCTGTAGGGTCACTCTGACTCGCCATGGCCTCGAGGGCAGGGAGAGCGAGCCCCGAGGGAAGGCCCTGAGAACAGGAGGGGGAGTGGACGGGCTAGGTTACCCCTCTCCATTGGGAGCCAGCACGTGCCAACGGAGAAATTTTGTCGCAGATAAGCGGAGGAGACTTGGGCGGTGGGGCATGAGGTGGGGGCGTAGGCAGGGTGGGGGGGCCAGGGCTGGCCAGACCATGCCGGGCATAGTGGACTGAGCATATCTGGGCATCAGATGCAGCCCCCTCCCCGCCATGACCCTCCGGCACTCCCAGCTCCTATCCTTGGGCGAGTCGGGAGTCTGTGTTGCCATGGTGATGAGGAAGAGTTAATGGGATGGAACTCCTCACAGGGCTGGCGGTGGGATGGCAGAGGCAGCCACACGGCCGTTCAGATGCCGGAAACAAAAGAGGGGGGCTCCTCGGCCACGAAGAGCTGGGCCCAACCCAGCTCAAGGGATTTTATGGAGACCCTTCCCCTCCGTCTGGCTGCCAGCCCTGCCTCAGGTCCCCTGAGGGCCCCTCACTTCCTTCAGGAAGGGTCCTGAGGAAAGACAAAGACAAGAGGATACAAGAAGATCCCAGAGAGACGCCACATGGGGTGGGGGCGGGCTGGGGGGTGGGAACCAATGACAGGAAAGTGGGGGAGGGGGCGGTGGCAGAGGGGACAAGAGAGAAAAATGCTCCACCCTGGGGGTGAGGGTGTGGAAGGAACAGAAGCTTTTGTATCCCTCATCACCTTTGTTTCTTCCCAAAGAACCGGAGGTGGCCAGAGCCAGGTTCATCACCACCATCTGAGCAATGAGCAGAGACGGGCGGTGGGATGTGCCCCTGCCAGGCTAACTCATGGCAGAGCTGGGGTCAGTCTTTCCGTCCAGGTTCTGTGTCCTCTTCCTTAACACCAGAAGAGCTGGCAGGACTTGGGGCATGAGAAGTCTGTTTTCAGCCTGGGTCTGTCAGTCATCATGACCCTTGGTTTCCAGGTTTCCAGGTAGAAGTCCAGGGCCGGTCATCAGCCCTATCATCCAAGCATGGGGTGGCCTGAGCCTGGTGGAGCCGGCCAGGTGAGGGCAGACACAGGATAGGGTCTGAGTTCCTCAGCCTGTCCAGTGATGCTCCCTGCCCTCTCCAGGACTCTGCCCATCCTACCCCGCACTCCAGGTTCCCATACTCCCCAGACGCCCCGTGAGTGAACCTCTCTGTGTCCCTCCATCTTACCCGAGTGCATGCTCGGCCTCTCCGACACCTTGGACGGCCCTTTCTTTATAGAGGCGGAAATTGAAGCTTGTGAAGACGCCGACTCCCTCCCACGTGGAAGGGCATCGAAGACAGAAGTGGCTAACCTTTGTTCAAATTCCCAGGAGGAAGTACTGGCCATACAGAAACTTCTCAAGGCCCATCTGCCTCCTAGGGGTGGAGGGCTTGGACTGCCTGGTGGTCCAGGCTCCCTACTTCACCCCACACAGATTCCAGCAGCACTCGTCTCCACTGGTCATTCTGTGAAGGGCCCCTGGGTTGTCCAGACCCGGAGGTGCAGAAGCCTAGCCCAGAGAGGAAGGGGCTCCTACTTTGAACAAAGGAGCCCTTCTTCTAGAATACCGCATGCCTGAGCACAGGTCTTCATGGACTTGACCCTCAGTCTCCAGTGAGGGATCCCCTCTCACCCACCCCTGGGGCACATTCATCACACCGAGCATCACCAGCACGGAAGGAGATGGGCTTATGATCAAGGCCGGGAGAAAAATGGGGAGCAGTTCCGAGGAAATGAATGTGTCTATTCCCAGACCCAAGTTGACCGACCCCGGAAAAAGGAAGTCAATTATCTCTTTGAGAGATGGTTTTAGAAATGCAGTCATGAGGTACCAGCTTGGAGCATTCCCACGGGGCTGGGCGATGGGGAAGGAGTTACGAATACAAGGTCTTCTTCCTCCTCAGACAGAGGTGTGTTCTCTGCAGGACACAGGGGACCCAGTGGTTCCAACTGCTCCCCCGGCTGCCGGATACCCAGCAGCAGTTAGGAAGTCCTTTTTTAATGGGGTCTGTGTTGTTCCTGTTCACATCTCATTGATGATCACAGGACCACTCTGGGCAAGTGCCAGCAAATCTGGTGACTGAATTCGTCTGGCCTTTTGGTGGATATTTTTCTGGCTTTCTCGGAAATAGGACTTTTTATTTATCTTCTTGTCTCCTCTCACTAAATTGTAGCCCAGCCCTAAAGGCACCAATTGATTGTGCATATCCTTTGCCTTCTAATGAGCCAGTTCATCACTTCTGCGCAGCCTTGGAACTCGAGTCCGGACTTGGGGCTGGGAGGCTGGCACTCGGCCTCTCCCACCCACTCAGGCCAGAAGCAATTTTGCCTCCAGCCCTTCACTTTTTAAAGAAGCTTCTGACACCTTGTATTAGGGACTGGTGAATGACAGGCACAGGGAGGGGCAGATAAAAGGAGCTAGTTGGTTAGTTCCTTCTGAGCAGACAGCCCCTGAGTGGGCTTAGACGAGGCAGTCAGGTCCAAGGTCCTGGGCCCAGAAGAGCCAGTGCCCTGGGGGCCACGATGAGTTGGGGGCCTAGGAATTCTGTCCCAGGACAACGCTCTTCACCCTGACTTTGGGCTGTGAGGATTAAGACAAATTGGAACCAGAGAGACAGTTTCTTTCTGGGACAGCCTTCAAGTCTCCCCTGAAACTTGACTTTGTCGCTGTTGGATGACAGCCGGTCAGTTCTGACTCAAAGAATGACAGAAGGAAACACAGATCCTGGACCACTCTCCTGAGTGTTCTTCTGTTGGAACCCAGGGGTGCAGCCATAGTGCCGATCACCCTGTCAAAGACCTTCTGGAATTTACATTCGTCTCATGATTATTCATAGTTTGTTATGACCCATCCATTTGAATGTCTTTGCATAATCAATAAAATACAAGTAAACATAGTCCTGGTATTCTCTACTTTCAGTCAAGCTCCATCTGACATCAGCAAATGCTATCCCTTGTTTTACATCCTCTTCTGAATCCGGCCTGAACCTCTGACAGATTCTCGTCGGTGTATTGCTGCAACCCTTGTTGGATGATTTTCAGCAAGGTTTTACTTGCTTGTGATATTAATGACAATGTGCTATATGTTGGGCATCCAGTGCATCCCCTTTCTTTGGAGTGGATAGAAATATGAAATCCTGTCAGTCAGTGGGACAAGTACCTGTCTTCCAAATTCCCTGACAGAGAGGAGTGAATGCTTCCAGTGTTTCATTGGCTTGTTGAAACATTGCAAGTGGAATTTCATCAAGTCCTGGAGCCCAGCTGGTGGAAATGCTTTCAGTGAAGCTTGAACTTCTGCCTTCAGTCCTTTGGGGTTTTGCTCATACCTGAAATGGTGAGATGTTGGTACCATCACGCCGTGTGTTCTTTCCATTTTCTTTTTATGCTTCCTGCATCGCTCCATATTTTGCCCGCCGAGTCCTTCAACATCAAAACTCAAGGCTTGAATTTTCTTTAGTTCTTTCAGTTGAAGACAGGCGGAGCAGGTTCTTCCTTTTGGTTCTTCTAACGCTAGGTCTTGGCACATTTCGTTAGGGCATTTGACTTTGTCTTCTCAAACGGTCACGATCCACACAGTAACTGCCTTGGCATGCTGTGCCAAGTGCCACGCAACCGAGTCCGCTCTGACCTACAGCCACCGCGTTAACAACAGAAGAAAACACCGCCCCCCGGTCCTGCCCCTCCTCACCTCGGCTTCTGCGCATGAGCCCTTTGCAGCAGTCCGTGTGTCCATCCTTCTTGTCGAGGACCTTCCCCTCTTCTGCGGCCTTTGACATGACTAACCAGGATGTCCATTTCCAGGGATGGCCTCCCCTAGCACCATGTACGAAGCACGTGAGATGAGGCGTTACCATCCTTGCCTCCAAAGAGCCCTCGACAAACTTCTTCCAAGACAGATTTCTTTGCTCTTTTTGCAGTTCGTGGTATCTTCAATCCTCTCGATTTGGCATAGTCAATTCACAGAATATATATATTTTTCATGTTTAGTTTTTTTTACTTCCTCATTCTTCCATTTGCCTTAGCTACTGTACAATCAAGAGCCAGTTTCCGACTCTCTTCTGACAGCTAGGATGATCTTCCTGGCTTTTTAATGAACTTGACTTTATGGATGTTTGAACTGTTTGACAACTTTGGGGGGAGGGTCAGAGAGATCGAGCCCGCAGTGCGCATCTTGGCATGTAGCTCTGGCTGATGCAGGTGGCACGCTAGGCAATGTGCCCCTCCCTCTCAAGGCAGCAGATGTGGGCATCAGTTCAGAGGGACTAGTGACAGTTAACTTGTCCTGGGCACCCTGTGCCAAATACTTCCTGGGTGTGACCACCCTTGATTCTCACAGCAGTTTTCTGACATAGTAGTGTAGGTATCCTGTCCAGATGGGGGGAAGGAACCCTGAGGTACAGAAATGTGATGCAACTTGTCTATGGTCACACACTTAGTGAGCGGTGAAGCTAGGGTTAAAAACCAGGCAGTCTGAGTTGCTATCCCCCACTCTGCACCAGACTTGAGGGGTGGGTGGGAGATTGTCCCCTGACCCTGCCCAGATAACCTGTTGCTACTGCCCCAGGTTGTGCCCACTTATCTCTCACCCAGCCACAGTCCAGCATTCCCATAAAAAACCAGGCTTCCAGCAGGACCCAGCCAAGCAGTCGGTAAGGACTATGCCAAGCTTGAGAGCCTCGTCCCCACACCCCCCTCGGCATGTCCCTCCCACTTTCTCTTAGTGCTCTCAGCTGCCGGAGACCTTTCTAGTTGATGCTCCCACTACATCTTTCACAGGGTAACACCGTGGGTTCCATTTGGGCTGTTGGGCTAAAAGCCACTGATCCAAACCACTGGCCGTGAAGCAGGAGCAAGTCGAGGAGGCAGCCTTTTCCTGCAAACCCCCCTGGGGCAGGTCTACTCCGCCCTGTGAGGCTGCTCTGAGTCAGGGTCTGCCTGACCGCAGTGAGTCAACTGGCCAATCAAGGAGCCCAGATGGTGGTGCCAGGTAAGCGATCCCGGCCCGCTGAGGGCAAACTGGCCGCCTCACGACACTAAGCCGCCACTCTGAGTTGGAATTGGCTCAAAGGCAGTGGGTTTTGGCTTTGGGGGTGTGTTTCCCAGGGGTGTGGGCTTTCCACCTGGGAGCTTTTGTTCAGCTGGGTCTGCTTCTCCTTCCTATCTCCAACGGTTCCCCAGCCAGCCTGTTCAGACGGCAGGGGCTCCCAACCGGCTGGGGCTTTGCCAGTGCAAAAAAGGTCATCTTTGGGGCTGAGCCCCGGTGGTGTAGTGGTTGAGTGCGGGAATGCAGCCTACTGGCTTGGCAGTTCAAATCCAACAGCAGCTTTCCAGGAGCAAGGGCAGTGATGCCCCCCCCCCCCAAAAAAGTTATCTTCTTCTTTTTAGGTCCCCCCCCCCAATAAGTTCAAAGTAGAAAATTTGGAACACGCACACAGCCCTTTAAAAGAAAACAAACTCCCTGAAAGTCTATCATCACTGTCAAAATTTGGGGGCCTGTCTTTTCTGTCTCCTCTTTCCCTGTTGGGGTGTGTGCGTATGCACGTGTGTGACCTATCTCAAACTTTGACCAGGAAAGGAGGTAACAGCCTCCTGTGTGTCCACGTCCTCTTTCCTCAAACCAATCAGTAGTCTGTGTTTATACCTGCAAATTTAAATTTAGTTTTAAGCACTTTGAGATTGTGCCCTGCAAATTGCCCACCCTGTTTTGAAGGAGGTTTTTGTTTCTCCCCCTATGTGACAAACACTTCTCTATGACTGAAGCTGATTCTTAGGGAAGATATCGAATAGCCTATTCAGATTTCCATTTCCCCTTTTTTAAAGGCATTTTCTAAGGACTGGAGATAAAGTTGCACACCCCTGACTATGTATAATGAGTACAGGTGGGGGCGTGGAATGACAGGGCTGACGAATAGGCAACCTTTGATGCATTCTGATAAACTGCCCTTTGCAATGATTCAATTTGCTGGTATTTCTATAAGCAGCATGGAAGGAAAGAATTAATTCATCTCGACCAGCATTGCATGCCACTTATGAATGAGCGAAGGAGTGCGTGACAAGAGCCCATTGGAGGGAGTGACCGGGCCTCCCTGAGCTGCCACTTCATAGCGCCCGACTCTCTATGTGACCCGCCAAGGTCCCACTGGCAGTGTGGAAGTGAGTGAGGTCAGGAGGTGACTTCCCACCCACCTCAGAGAGGCTTCCAGATGGCTGCCAAGTCTGTGACGAGCCCAGCCCACCCAAGGAATCCGCTTCCTTCCACCAACCAGGTTCATGTGTGCCTCCCCGGTGGTCTGGATTAATACCCTCCTTACTGCAGATCAGCTAAGAGCCAGCGCAGCTGGGAATGGGCTGCGCTAGGGACAATTACCCAGGACAACACAGCCCTATTCGAGTGGGCGCCACAGGCACGAGGCTCTTGGCAAATATCAATATATATTTGCTTGCTTGACTAAAACAGATCACATCCCCAATCAGGAGATTCGTCCAAACGATCGGACTGTAATCGTGCTGATTGCGGAGAACCCCTGACCTTTTCTATGACTGCTGCTGTGCCGGGGGCTCTAGAAGCCAGCCTGGCCGAGCTGGCCGGGCACGGGCAGGGGCTGAGAACCATGCACATTTGCAAAGCATGATTTAACTTCATCTTCTCTCCACATTGGGACGCCCCCAGAACTGTCCCCAACTAGCCAATCAGCACAGAGTAGCCTTCACGTCCTGGGCTTTGTTCTAGGCCCTAGGGGTGCAGTGAGGGGGAAGACAGGGTCTTTGTTGGTGAGACTTGCAGCCCCGGGGGGGAAAAAGGCTGACAGGAAGCCAGAAAACAAGTAGACAGGTGAGCTCAGTTGCAAAGGATAAGGAAGGGGGGTGTGGGCGGGGGGAACCCAGCTGATCTTCTTCACCTGCAGGCTCCCTATGTGTGACCCTGTCACCCTGAAGTCCACCCCTGTGAGGGAGGACAGAGCTAAGTGATGTCACACTCGTGTTTCCAGCGGAGGGGTAGAGGGGGTATATTCCCTTCCCGTTCTCCCGCCATTCCCTAGTTTGTCGAGCATTCTTTTCAAAAATCGGGACTTTCTTTCTTTCTTTTTTTTTTTAGGCATCACTGCCCTCGGGTGGTGGGAGTAGGAAGCCCAGCCTTTGCTCCTGTGGAGCTGGAATTGAACCTCCATCCCAGTGGGCCGCAGTCCCGCGCACAACCACTACGCCATTGGGGCTCAGCCCTGGGACTTTTTTTTAAAACGCTGTGGGACGCGGGAAAATTTGTTTAAAAGTGGGACGTCTGATCACTTTGCTATAGGGACCCTGTGAGCCCCCATCCAGTCCATGCATGGTAGTGCGCTCGGTTCGGGTTTTCTACTTCACCTGGCGTGTTAGGTTTTTCCAGGAGCACGTCACTCCGGATAACATGTCCTGAGTGTGTGAGAACTCTGGCTGTCCTTCCTCCCTGCCTGTTTGTTCTCCTGGCAGTCCATGGTCCTCGCGACGTTCTCCGCCTGCACCAGAGTCCAACAGCATCTGTTCTTCTCCCTGTTCCTTATTCGCTGTCCCACGTCCACCCGCAGACGAGCTGTTGAAATCCCCTTGCGCGGGACAGGCCCTCCGATGCTTAATTTGGATAGGTCGTTGGAGTGGGTTTGTCGGGAGGGCAGCTCACTTACCCAGCTCTACCTGGCAGCGCTTTGTGATTGGGTGTCCTTGTCTCACCCTTGGCAATCATGGAAGCGCTCCTTCGTATGTGCCCCCATGTGACCACGAGTGGCAGAGCCCGCTGGGCATTCGCGGTGAGCTAATCGCCTAGACTTTTGTTTGTCAGTGTGCCATCACCCGGCCTGCTCCCTCTCCATGTGCTAGAGGCTATCGATAAGCACACAAAGGCACACGTGCTCATTGCCTTCCATCCACCACAGCCCTCCCCCCCTCCTCCTCCCCACCGAGTTCATGGCTGCCCTGCCAGGCTGCTCTTGAGTAGGCATCTGTCTCCTTTGGACTTTTCTATGAAGTCCAAGGCAGGGCAAATGCTCTTGGAGAGAATCGCCCCCTTCCCTCTGAAGGCAGTCCCTTGGGCTGGGACATGTCCCCTCAGCAGTTGGTCTGCCCCCCATAGTGATGCTAATGGCAGAAGGGAAATGGCAACTTAAAAAAAAAATCCACCCTTTTCACCTGGGGCTCTGTGGCGGTCATGTGCTTATGTTAATTTCATGATTGAGATGTAGGGGTGGTGTCTAGCCCGTTAATTTGGAGATAGCCATTGCATAGCCAATGAGGCCTCCATGTGGGCATGGCTTTCTCCTGATACGTCTGGGAAATCTCACGATATTTCCCTCGTGAAGATGAGAAGCTATTTCCCCAGTTGTTGGGAGTTAGTCTCAGAGACGATGAATCACGGACAAGACAAGATGGCGGCATCTGAGAAGCTG
>PVJH01015338.1:0-17998 GCA_004026705.1 Nesogale talazaci
TGGGGGGGGGGGGGGGGGAGGAAGTATTGAAGAACTAGAGGAATGTTGTATGTTTCATCATTGTTATGCTGAACCCTGACTGGTCCGTCTCCTCCTCCTAAGGGGATGTTCAGTTGCCCATGGATGGGCTTTGTGTCTCCACTCTACACTTCCTCTCATTCACAATCTGACTTTTTGTTCTTCGATGCCTGATACCTGATCACAGCGATACCTTGTGATTACGCAGGATGGTGTGCTACTTACATATGGGCTATGTTGCTTCTGAGCTAGGTGGCTACTTGTTTAGCTTCAAGCTTTTAAGACCCCAGACACTGTATCTTTTGATAGCAGGGCACCATCAGCTTTCTTCACCACATTTGTTTATGCACCCATTTGTCTTTAGAAATCATGTCGGAAAGGTAAGTATCATGGAAGGCCAACTTAATAGAACAAAGTGTTCTTGCATAGAAGGAATACTTAAGTAGAGGTCTAATGTCCATCTGCTACCTTAATATTAAACCTATAAATATATGCACATAGATCTATTTCCCCATCATAATATATAAGTATATTTACATATGCACATGCCTGTATTTAGACATATATGAATGTCCTTTGCCTCCTCGTTCTTTTCTAAATTTCCTTTTACTTTCATCTTGTCCCACTACCATGCTCAGTCTTCATTTGGGTTTTAATAATTCCTCTCGGTTATATTGCCCTTGATCAAACACTACAAGGTCTACAAAGGAAATCTTGACTGTGGGTAAAATAAAAAACTTTTTTATAAATTTAAAAGTGTTTTTATAATATACCCTGAATAAATGAATAACAGATAAACTTCAACAAAACAATTCTCCAGTACTTTGCTGTATTAAAATTATTTTATATCAGACAACAGTGTAAAACCTCAAACAGTTTGCTTAATTAAGGGTTTTTTAAAAAATTAGACTTTTACTTAAAAAGGAGCTTGAGGATGTAACCTCTAGCCTCAAGAGAGGTACCCTGGTGGCTCCCTGAGAAAGCAATCAGCGGCTAGCTTACAGAGCACAAGTTTGAACCCATGCAACCAGAAGTGTCCATTTTCTCTTCTAAGCAACCTCTTTCCATAGTAGGAATCTCTATGGAGCATTCTTCTATATTCTGCAGGGTTTCTGAGCTGAAATCAGTCAGGTGGCATACAACAACAATCCCAATGACCAAAAAGTCTAATACAATTTTAAAGAAAGAATTTGTGAAACTTCCTTCTGAGACTGTGTTAAGGACAAAAGTTTATAAATCACAAGAAAAATATTGAGGTTTTTATACTAAAGAATCTGTTTCAATTAAAAAAAAATCAATGAAAATTACTGACTAGATTAGGTTCAGAAAGGCTTTCCAAAACTTAATAACAACATGATAAATGGATAAATGAGCAGCACTTCGGAGGATTCTTTTACCTGGATCCATAATCAACATTCATGGAAACAGTAGTGCAAAAACACAAAACAAAAAACCAAACCGCATGTTGCATTGGATCAATTTCCTGCATATGATCATTTTAAAGTGTGTTAAGAGGCAAAGGTGTCACCTTGAGAACTATGGGGTGTTTGACTCAAGTCATGGTAATCACTTCTGATGTATGGGAAGGTTGGACAAAGAATAGTTGAGAATAACATGCATTTGAATTATGGTGTTGGAGACAAAGACCGAATAGACAACCAGGAACAAATTCGTGTTGGAAGATGTACAACCCGAATGCTCCTCAAAAACAAGGATCACAACGCCTTATCTCCCATTTCAATATTTAATATGCCTTTTCTTGTTATAGCCTTGTCACACCAAGTGGCCTTCGTTTTACCAAGTGGAAGGAAAAGCACTGATTGGACTATAGCTATGAGTGGTGGTGGTTAACTGGGTGAATGGTGATAGCCACCCTGCTGAGTATAAAACAAGCCACCTCAGCAGCAGAAGCAAAGATCTCACTCCAGCAGGCTAGATAAGCTAGGAGTACAGCATACATTTGTTTGGACCCTGAAATTCCTACCCATTGAACTTCTTTCATCCAGGAAACAATTTTGACATCAGAGAGGAACAGTAACATCAGAACCCAAGTCAGGGAATCAGATTCCCCAGTCCACAGAGCAAGTAAGGCAAAATGCATTTAGGTGAAGGTTGGCTTGTAGATTGGGGTACCCCTCGGTGCTTAATTGAGGAATCTGGGTTTGCTGACCTATGGAACAATAATTTTCTTTAGGTTGAGGCTCATAGCAGGGCTGTGAGCCCTTTGGGAATTCACTGGCAGCCCTAAAAGCGCTTTGCAGCATTTCCTGAGGAGGGCAGAAGCCAGGGCAATAGGCTTAGTCAGAGTCAAAGAGGCCTGTTTTGCTGTGAGGCAGGAAAGAAACTATCCTAACTGAACAAATGTATGCTAAGCATCTTACCTGAATTTCTCACCCTTTATCTTCTCTAATAAATGCTACAGTCGTGAGCATAGCCTGGATATTCTCAATTATCCACAATGAATTATCAAAACCTGCATGAGAAGTTGAATGCCACGGAGGGTGGGGGGGCGTGGGGAGGACAGTGCTATCAATAGAGGGTATAAAAGAGGATTGAGGATGGAGGCTTGTTTGACCTCTGCCTTGTGACCTATCAGCCTTGGGAGCAGATGTGGCCCCCACAGCATGTTACACACATTTCTGGACATTTTATCAAAGCGCTGATCCTCGATAAAGTGAACAGTAAAATGAGGAAGACCTTGGGCTTGATGGATTGACACCCTGGCTGTAGCACTGGGCTCAAATGTACTCTCAACTACTGTGAGGCGTGCACGGGAACATGCAGTGTCTTTTTTCTCTTGCACACAGTATTGCTATGAACTGGACCTGACTGGCACCTAACAACAATGCACTAGTTCCCCCACTAAAGGAGCCCAGCCTGATTAAGCATCACCTGGAGAACTAGTTACAAACTCAGACGCAATCTCCCCAAGTGTAACAGCACTCTTCCCATTTCTTCCATGTGTCTACAGTTTGCAGGTGCCCTTCTTCTAATTCCTTCTTGCCTCTGAGCTTTATCCCTGAGTAAATGTTGCCCTTCAGAACTTGTACGGGTGGTTGTGTCAGCGTGTATATCTCCCTAGTGTTTTGTTTACCTTACAGCCAATCTTATCATTTGGATGAAAGCTGAACCACAGGGGAGAGGTGAGTTCCAGGCTTCTACTCCCCTAACAGTGAGAGTCTCTGAAACCCACAGCAGCAGTTCTACCCTGCCCTATGAGGTCACTATCATCAGAACCAACTCATTTGCAGCAAGTTTCCTTTGGTTTTAGAGAAGGTCATTGTCTCTGGATTGCCACCAATCTATTAAACCTATAGTTTTGTCATGATTTTGATAAACACAATTTCTAAGGCCTCTACCAACTTTGAAATTGTCTGACTCTTATAGGAAAATGAGAGGGGTAAATTTTCATCTTGTATTCTAAAGAATGACTGTGTTTACATTAAGTAAATTTGACAATGTCAAGTTTTGACTTTCACTTTACTGCACAAAACATACCCAGCAGCTAGGATTACACAATTTTAGCACTCTAAAAATGAAGTTAGGCTTGGGATGCACTGAATACATTCCCTCTCATTACCAAAGCAAAACTTCATAGCTTTCAAATTTCTAAAACAAAAAAAATCTTATTTTAACAAGAAATTGAACGAATACGTTTTCAAGAAAAACTCAGGCTTATGTGATTTCAATTCTAGAGGACTCTATCACACATTTCTAGAACTGTCATTCTCCACAATTTCTTCTAGAAAACAGATGCCGAGGGAATACTTCCAAATTCACTGTATGAGGCCAGAATTACCCTCACCAAAACCAGATTACAAAAAACACACTACAAGTCATTAGCTTTCAAGAACAAAGATGTCAAGGCCCTCAAAAAAAAATCAGCAAATCAAATCCAACAATGTATAAATAGAATTATACACTACAATCAGGTAGAATTTATTTCAGGGACACAAGATTGGTTCAATACCCACAAAACAGTATAATATACTATGCCCAACTCTTAGAGAAGAAATTCAAATCCATATTAATCCATACAATTAATTCATTATAAAATGCAGAAAAGGCATTTAAAAAAATCCAATACTTTACTCATGATTTAAAAAACGCTCAGCAAACTAAAGAGCAACTTCCTTAACTGTACACAAGGACATCTACAAAAAATTTATAGGGTTTTATGATTAATTTTAAGAAACTAGATGCTATACCCATATGATGGGACACAAGAAAATGATGGCTTCTCTGAGCACCGTTGCTCAACTCTGCACTGGCAGTCCTTTGTAATGCAATCAGAAAATAAGATATACAGACTGAAAGGAAGAAATAAAAGTGAGATTGTCAATGTGGGAAGTTCCAAAGAATTCAAACACACAACATTTTGGGAGCTAATAGTAAGGTTGAAGAATACAAAGCTAATACACAAAGTTAATTATTAGCCTCTATATTAGCAATGAAAAACTGGAACTTGGAATTAAAAACACTAATGGATTAGTACCAAAAAGCAAGTAAAGTACTAAATATAAACCTAACAAGTCCAGTATTTAAGGAAAAACATGACTTTTTTAATCTAAATGTGTATTCTAGAGCACATGGCTGTCAAGCCAATTCTGGTTCATAATGACCCTATCGGACAAAGGAGAACCGCTCCATAAGGTTTCTCAGGCTGAAAAATCGAAGGACACAGACCACTTCATCTTTCCCTCAAAGAGCAGCTGGTGAGTTTAAACTGCTGCCCCTTTAGTTCTGCCTGTGGTGAGGTCAGACAACATGGCATTTCTGATCTCTGCCTTATAGCAATCAGCTGTGGCTTTATCTGGAGGCATCTCCTTCTCCCTAGTTAGCCAGAGGGGTCAGATATGGCCTCCATGCCATTTTGTCAATTGGTGGGAAGAATGTGGGCTTCATAGCAATAGCTACCGATTCCTGGAAACATGGGCTTTAGAAAGAGGAAGAATCAGTGGGGGGATGTACTGTGTAACTTTTGGTTTTTTGACTGTTCTTATCTAATGGGATGGTAAGGGGTCTTTAATTGCAGCTAAAGGGAGAAAAGTTGCTTCTGGCCAGAATCTTCGGGATATATCCTGCCAAGGATCCACAGACACAAGCATCTGAAGGAGACTATCTGGGAGGGAGAAGAGGATCCAACTTGAGGGTTCTTTTAAAAAGGATTGTGTTTAGGGCTAAATTTAGCTGACTGAATTATGGATATTAGTTTCCCCTACATACTGTTATAAAACTGTCAGGGCATTGCCAAGCAGATGACCCACCCAGAGAGAAGTGAAAAAAAGTGAGTTGAGCTTTTTAAATTTGCGCACGCAGTTTGCCTTTGCATTTGGTAGTGTCTTGGCTGGAAAGTGTGTGTCTCTCAGAGAATCTGCTCTTGGGGACTGAAAGGTAAAGGGAGCCAGCAGTAACTTAAGTTCAAGTGCTGAGCAGAAACGCAGCAAGGCTGACTAGCTACTGGCACCTGGTCCACTCACAGCAACCTTATGAGTTTCTTGGACTGGTAACTCTTAAGGAGAGTAGAAAGCCCTTACTCCTGAGGAGCAGCTGGTGGTTTCGAACTGCCATCCTTATGGGTAATGCAGCTGAGGAAGCAACTACTATGCCACCAGGCATCCTTCACACAGAGGCTTGAAATGAGGGAGAAGAGGAAAGAATGGCTGACTGAATTTTAAAAAGTTATGCAAATTTCTAAGCTTATAGAAATAGGTGGGCAAAGACTGATGAGAATATATGAAGAGGCCAAATGTTCTGACCCTCTTGACCTGCTTTGGATGCTGGGACTGAGATGACCAGCATCCAACCAGTTGAAAAGAGAAAAATGTTGACAGTGGGAGCTAGTGTACACGGCTGCAGTCTTGATGGGTGGCCAGCTCTAACTGGACTTTGATTATGGAATAAAGATTGCTCAAAGAACTTGCAAGTCTCCTCAGAATACTGGGGTCATAGGGAGTGACAACTTAATAATTACGAGACCTTTAACAGGGAGGGATGAAGGTATGAAGTGGCTAGCTTAGAAGCTTTCAAGGTATTTAATCTCAAAATAAGGAAATAAGGATTCCCCACTGAGTAGTTTTCCCTTCTCCTAATGGGTCTGAGGAAGAAAGGGTGAGGCTTGAAGATGTTGATCAGATTATGATTCAGCTGTGAGGGGTAAAAGGATCATAGGATATGAAAATAATTTATCACTTATCAAGTGAGTCACGATGGTTGGGGGAGGGAGGGAAAAAACAGAAGCTGATACCAAGGACTTAAGAGAAAGTACACATCTAGAAAAGAATGATGGTAACATATGTACAAATGTTGGCTTGATAAACTGATGTATGGGTTGTTATAAAAGTTCTAATCTTCCCCCCAAAAATGATCTTTTAGTTAAAAAAATTTGTGAAAACTAATTGTAAAAGATGTAACCAAAAGAGCGAGGAAAGTTATTTCTTCAATTATGAAAGAGAGAATGACTAGAGAGCCAAAAGGTGTGTGTGGTAAAGTTGCATTTTTTAACTATGGCTCTTCTATGTCTTTGAAGCTCACTTCAAGACTGAGCAGGATCACACAAATTTGTTGTATGAAACGCTAAGGGCAGGGCTTGATTGGATTTAGTTACCATTCCGCAGGCTGTAAGCATGAGCAATTTCTGTAAGTAACAGAAACCAAGAGAATTCCTGGAGCCATCAGGAAAAAGAGCCACTGTTAGAGCATGATCATGAGCAACCTCTTTGACAGTCTGGGTTCTTTTTTATTCGTATTTAACTATTTCATGCCTCTCTCTACCTTAGCCACTGAAATCACTGCACCCTCATCACTCCCCACCAAAAAAAACACTGATGTCAACTTAGCCATGTTGTGCTTGAATACCAAATCAGATAAGCAGCAACCTGATTCAAATAAACCCCACCACCACCACCAAAAAAAGGCAGCACAATGATGAATTTTAAAGCACTCACACAAACACTACTGAAGCATCACCCTTTGTGTCCGCAAGACAAGAAGCGTGACTCACTGACAGGCTATACAGGTCTTTTCAATCGGATTTTCAGTTCAACTACCGAGTTATGAACATGAGCAGATTTTTTTTCACATTTTGCTGTTCTAACAGTGAAAAGTTCAACTCTTTGGGTGGAATATTCTGCAACTGTCATAGTGTCTGTCTTCTGAAGCCATCCTTAAAATTACAATGGTTGAGGTTTATATTTCCCTATAATTTTCACTAAACAAAATAATGTCAATAAGTAAAATACTATCAAAGCACAATAGTCTATAAAATATTATCTTGGACTATTTAAATAAACACCATGGAACCTCTACTTTTTTTTTTTGTTTGTTTTGTTTGGGCATCACTGGCCACTGGATGTGGGAGTAGGAGGCCCAGTCTTTGCTCCTGTGGAGCTGCTGCTGGAACTGAACCTCCATCCCAGAGGGCCGCAGTCCCACGCACAACCACTATGTTACCAGGGCTCAGACTGTATCTCTACTTTTATCTTTTATTAAATCACTATTATACAGCTGAGTCTCTTCTGGAATAGCAAGGAGATCCCATAACCATGCCTTTTAAAAAAGAGAGAAAGTAAAACTACATGACCAAGATCCTACACAGTCCAATTTATTCTATCAAAGTCAACTTTATTATATGCTAAACATAGCACTATGGTTGGGGTTTTAAAGGAATGTCAATTCAGACTTCACTTAATATGGCTGTAAGATTACATTCAAAGATGGGCAGGACTTATGTTAGAAGAGGGCGTGATACCCAGACACACCAGAAAAGGTTCTCTAGCGGCTGCCTTTTTCCTTCCAAGAGTCCAAAGGTCCTAGTGGATTTTATTTTGCGTTTTTTTATGTGTGTTCTGAAGCGGCAAGAGCCCTGGTGGGCTCCAAACCATATGGTCAGCAGCTTGAAACTAGCCGCAGTTTCGCGAGAGGAAGACTGTACTTTCTATTCCTCTAAACAGTTACAGTCGTGGAAACCACAGGGAGTCACTGCAAGTCAGCATTGACCCAGTGGCAGTCAGTTTCTGAAGTGGTAGCAGGTATTTAAGTTCAGTCTTTTTTGTTATCTTAGTGGTCTTCTCCCTTCAATGACAATAATTAGAAAACTAAAAAAATAAATAACCTTGGACCTTCCCCAAAGCTTTTAAATAGAACTTCTCACTCTGCTAGCAAAATCTTGAGAACTGTTTCGTGCCTTTTACTACTCGTAGCTCTTGTTTCTCTTTTGCTCTCTAATTGGCAACTGCCTTCACCCCTACACATACTATCCCCACCTCCTAAACCACTGCCTTCAAGCTGAGTCCAACTCGTAGTGAAGCTCCATAGCACAAGTCAAACAGCTACTTGGGTTCCAAGGCTACACTCCTCAGAGACGTGGACTGCCATCTATTTTCCCAGTAGAACAGGTGAGGTGGCTAATCAACCAGCCTTTCAAAGCTTTACACACTGCGCCACCAGGGCTCCTTCCACCGCCATGCATAACAAAACCCCACTGCTGTCAGGATTCTCTCTCAGAGTGGCCCTCTTAAGACAGTGCAGAACTACTCTTTAAGGTTCCCCAGGTTAGTCATCTTTACAGAAACTGTCCAATTACCTTTCCCCTGCAGAGGAACTTGTGGGTTCTAACCATAAAATGTTTCATTTGAAGCCCAGGGATTTACCCACTTTAAGACCAGGTCTTCTTTTTGCCAGGCCAAACCAGGAAAGTGTCTCATAACAGTTGTTTGTTTGCCTTTTAGATGCAGGACTCCCCTTTTCTGTCAATGAGCAGATCTGTCCTCTACTTTGAAATTGTCCATCAGAAAAGGAATCATTTACCCAATTGTTAACGATTACTAGGCATATTTGAAAGACAATGGATTTCTATTTAAATTTAACAAGACAGTTAGTGGGGAAGACTCTTGAGCCAGCTAATTTGTATTCCAATTCTCATTCTTCCACTTAGTAGCTGTATTACATTGGGCTATTTATCTCTAAAACAGCTGGAAAAAAAAATAGCTGCCCCATAAGGTTCCTCTGAGGAGGCCTGGTGGTATAGTAGTTATACACTGGGCTGCTAACTGCAAGGTCAGCAATTCAATACACCAGCTGCTCAAAGGGAGAAAGATGAGGCTTTCCATTCCCAGAAAATATTAGTCTCAGAGTCCTAAGGGGTAATTCTACTCTGGTTTTTCTGAGGAGTAATTAGCTTAAAATATGCAAAAGTCTAGCAGAACCTACATACAAGAGGTCAGTAAAAGTCAGCCATTATGACGTGTGAGAGGGAGAAAAATGTGTTTCCATAAAGAATGACAACCAGGAAACCCTGGTTCAACTCAGTCCTGCAGGAGTTCTCATAGGGGCGCTGTGACTCACCTAGATAGCCTGGGTTAGCCCATAAATGTAATACGTTAGTATTTTATTAACTTTTTCAGAAAATAAGCACATAGAGGAAAATTGCCTTTATAGTTGGTTCAAGAAATTACATTGCTGAAATGAAAAGCTAAATTTCCTTTGGTTTAATATGGTTAACAAGGAGTGGAAAGATAAGATGCTGAAAAGTGCCAACTCTCAGGACAGTATGGCATAATCTTTCCCAGGGCTGCTAATTGCTAGGTGAATATGGTGAAGACCTATTCCTGGTAACCACTACTAGCAAAATCAGGTGTGCAGA
This sequence comes from Nesogale talazaci, assembly GCA_004026705.1. Taxonomy (NCBI): domain Eukaryota; kingdom Metazoa; phylum Chordata; class Mammalia; order Afrosoricida; family Tenrecidae; genus Nesogale; species Nesogale talazaci. The sequence continues at coordinate 9,662 of PVJH01015338.1, forward strand.
GATACATCATGGATTTTTATGACTTCCAAATGCTTCCAAATGCTACAATAGGCACCCACAACCAATTCTGTTTTGCTTTGTCTATTCATTATAGGGCCCTAACTACATACCCGTATGCATCAAATTTACCTCTTACTATGGGGTCTTTAATGCGCTCTGACGGTGCCGTGGGTTGAGCTGGTATAATACCAGATAGTTGGTCATCAGGAGAAAGAAGGCAGTCTGCTTCTTACAGAAGATTTACAGCCTTGGGTTCTGGTCAGTTCTATAGAGTCGCCGTGAACCAGAATCAACTTCTGGGTAGTGTGTTTATGGTGTCTTTATTTTCTCCCATATTTTTTAAATCATGGTCTCTAATCTATGTCTTGTATCTTACTCAAAGTTACCGCAAATACTAACTTTTTTTTCTTTGAAAAAATCTTAAAAAAAACAATGAAAAGCTGGCTGCCGGTTCTGACTAACAGCAAGCATATAGGGCAGAGCAGAACTCCTGTAGGTTTCTGAAACTGTATGCCTTTAAAAGAGAAGAAAGCCTCATCTTTCTCCCTAAGAGAGGCTCATGGTTTCACACTGCTGACCTGTGGCTAGCGTCCTAATTTCTAACTGCCACAGCAGTAGGGCTCCTTTTTCTTTGAAAGTGAACATAAATATACACATATAGCTCAAGCTTCCTCTTCCTTGTCTCTGACCCACACCACTAGAAAATTAGTTTGCTTCTTTCTAAAGCTCCTGGTCTTACTTTAGTATTATCTTCTGGTTTGTGGCCTTCTCCTTCCCATATTAGTAGTTACCTGGTTCCTGCTCTACTTCTCCAGCTCCACACTTAGAGGTTTAGCCAAGGATAGAGGCAATGAGAGGTGCACGATCTTGAGGAGCGACCTTACAGCAAGCAGGCCTGAATATGGGTGAGCCTCAGGATCTGACCTCACTCATTGGATTCTAAGATCCCGCCTCACCTGGAATGTGTACCAAATGTCATACAATCTGCTTTTATCAAGTCTGCCTCAATAGTGTCTACTTAATCCTGGCACCGTTTCCCCCATACTTATAGTAGTTAATTAAATTGGTAATATCATTTCATGGGATTAGATTTAGTATGATTTAATACATTTCCATGGATGTTTTTACAAGAAATGAATGTTCCTAAAATGTATTCTTTCCATCAAGAAGTTCTACTATATAAATGGAACATTGCTCTTGATTTGGGAATTTATTCAACACTTAACAAAAAACATTTGGCCTTACCAAAGAAAAGGTTGAATTATCACCACTTAGATGAGATGAACGAGATTAACGTCACATTAAGGACACTAAGTGTGTTGGATGTTAGAACTCCAAATTTACTGTGATATATACTGGTATGGTCTCTCTACATAAGACACATGTAACTTTTCCTGTTTCCAGTATAGACTTGACAAATGTTTTATCACAATGAAAGAAATCAGTTTAAAGAATATTAAGGTATAAAGCAGTGTGTATATGTATATACATACAATGTTCTCATTCCTTAAGACCTCAGGAGGTAGAAATGGGAGAACTCAATTTTCTGTGAGTGGATTTCTCTTGCTAAGAAGAAGGAATGGAAAGGGAGGACACCAGCTAATCTGAGGGAGGAACTACTATCTGCCGCTGAAAGATTTACAACCTTGGAATCTCTACACAGGGTCACTGAGAGTTGGACTGGACTTGAAAGGCAGTGGGATTTATAGAAGCTCTGGTTAAGTCTTCATTCACCAGCAACTCAGTGAGAGAAAGGTATGGCAGGCAGTCTGTTCTGTGGATTACAGCTCTGAGCACACTGTGGGGCAGTTCTCTCTCTACTCTAAGATTATGAGTCAGAATCAACTCAACAGCATAGGTTTTTATCTTATCGATCACCTTCTCCAGTCAAGCAGAAGTGAGATGACTGGAGTCCATGTTGTTATTTTTGTTAAGTTGATGTCATTTCGTTTCTGGCTCAGTGACCCTTTGTACAATAAAATGAAAATACCACCTGTTCCTGCACCACACTCACAATTGTTCTTATGTTTAAACATTGTTACAGCCATTGTCAATCCATCTTCCTTTTTGTTTTTTTTTGGGGGGGGGGGGATCACTGCCCTCAGGTGGTGGGAGTAGGAGGCCCAGCCTTTGCTCCGTGGAGCTGGAATAGAACCTCCATCCCAGTGGGCCGCAGACCCGCGCACAACCACTACGCCACCGGGGCTCAGCCCCATCTTCCTTTTTTGCTGAATCTCCACTTTACTAGTATGTGAGATAAAGTCTTGCCATCCTTGCTTCTAGAGGGCATTCTAGCTGTCCTTCCAGACAGATCTATTTCTTTTTAATAGTAGTGCATGATACTTTCAATATTCTTCATCAACATCATAGTTCAAATGTAGTGAAAGGGAGTTTGCAACACTTCATTTTGAAATAAGAAACACAATCCTGCTACCAACAGCTATTTCATGTAAGTTTTAAACATATTTCAGTTCAAAATTGTATGCATACCAACTTCAGGGTATTATGAAACACTATCTCAAAGTTCTCCATGTCCTAAAATTTTGAGCTATTCAAAATCAACTCTTAACTACTATCATATTAAATGAGGTAATGGAAGGTCAAATGATGAGCATATTGCAATGCAAACAAAACTGTTTTCTCAAGGTGAATCATTTAGCTCGTGGGTTTATTGATAGTATTGGACTCTAAAAGACCTGATAGAATCTAGGTTAAGTCAGCCAAAGTAGACATGTTGTAAGAGCAAGTGAAATGGAAGTAGACATGTTATACAATGGATTGTCAAAGACTGTGCACCTTCAAGATACTTCCAACCTATTGTGTTTGAAAAGTGTTGTGATTACATTCTCAAGAACAACAATATAGATGATGGGGCAGGAACGATCAAAGATGTTTATCTCCCATCCATTACGAGCCAACAATTTCTCTGATCCTAACTCCTCTGTTGGAAGGGACTTTTTGTCTAAAAATAACATTTTTGGTGAGTAAGAGAGATCAACTGGAATACCATGTAAATGAAATCTTGGTCAAGATTTCAATTTTCATTTCACTGTATTCATAAATAATCTTATATTTGATTATATGTACAATTTTGAATTCTTTAAGATGGGTGTGTCAGTAATACCAATAGTGTGCTTTTTTATCTTCTATTATTCCTGCATTAATTTGTTTAACAAATATTTAAGAGCCCTAGTGGAACAGAGGGTTAAGTGCTGGGGCTGTAAATCAAAAGTCTGGTAGTTAAACTCATCAGCTGCTCTATAGATGAAAGATAAAGTAGTTTTACTTCTGTAAAAATGTACACCTCAGAAATCCTACAAAGCAGTTCTACTCTGTCCTATAAGATTGCTAGGGAAAAAAAAGATTGCTAGGAATCAAAAATTAAAGAGCAATGGGTTTGAGTAATGAAGTTTTTTTTAAAAAGTCTCTGTTCTTAGAATTTTACAGCTTCATACAGCAGCTAAAGGCAAACAACCCCCATTGTGGTCAACAGAGGCACACACAACAAGGCTTGAGGCAAACAGCACCAAGAACTCTGCTTCTAGGAAACAGTCTCCTAGAGGTAATCCTGGAGAAGACTTGGAGAGCTAGCTGTATATTGACAAGGGGAGGAGAAAAGGAAAGGATTGTGTGAAGATAAACATAAAATAAGGCCTACATCCATGAGTTATAAAAAACCTTTTATTTTTATAGCTTAAAGTGTGATTGATGGGTTATAGAAATTGGTATAAAAATTGAGGCTGTATTTTGAGTCTACATTGAATAATAATACGATACTGAATGGCAGAAAGTTCCTACACCTGAGGCACCTTTAAGAAAAACCTTCAAACAGTGAATTTCAATTAGGTGTCATAGAAGAATGCAAAGGAAATGTAGCTGAACAGACTTAAAAAAAGCTTCATATAGCATATCCTATAGGCAATAGAAAATCTTTAGAAAATTCAGAAATGGGTAATAATTACAATAGTGGCACGGTGAACTAGGTGCATCAAGACTAAAGCAGAGAGACTAAAAAGGAGGCTCTGCCAGAGTCCCAGCAAGCACTGTGACTGGCCACAATTAGTACTCTATTGCTGAATGCCATGGCCACTGTATAATCTGTTCCCAAACCAAGTATATTTCTTTCAACTCTGTAATTAAAAGACATGGAACAAATATCCAGAACATTTTTTCTGAAATTTTTAAATCCCAGAAGTTGATAACAAATTATACACAAGTTTTTAAACAAAAGGTAGCAAAAGGTTTCTCTGAAATAAAAAAAAAAACAACCTAATGAATTAAAAAAAATACTAGATAATTTCAAGTCCAATTAAGAGGCATACAGACATGAAAAACACAGAGTATCAACTTGACAGAAAGTTATAAAAACATTCAAAATAATAGATCTGAGAAAACTTAAAGTGCATGTAAAAAAACAGATTTTTTAAAAAATGTGTTACATGGTATATTGTAGGGTATATAGATGACATAGGCTGATAAAAGAAAAAATAGTTAAAAGTTTTCTATTTTTATTTCATTTTTGATAATAAAGTGAAACAAAAGGCCAATAAAAGATGTTTATTGTATATAGTAGGCCTGATCCCAAAACACAAACTCTGATTTTTGGCTTCCCAAGATGGTTTTATAGATGGTCTTGCTGTCCACATATAGTATGATCTATGAAAAGATGATAAGCTGGCTAAAGAAGAATCGTCAAACGTCCTGTTCTCATAAACAACTATCCTTTCTTAACAGATCCAAATGGTAAATTCAACAAGCTATGGGGCTACACAAAGTCAAAGACACAGAGGAAACAAATCAAATAATTGTTTCTCTTGAATTCTTTAGATATGAATCGCTGAATGCGATTCTAACACCTAAGAGTTTTCAAAAAGGCCATTTAAAAATAATCCAGTCAACAAACATGCATTTATTGAGCAACTGTAGATCAAGCACTTTACCTTTAAATAAAAATAATACCTGCCCTCAAGGAGCTCACAATCTAAAAGGGGGAAAAAAAGTTTACAAATAATTTAAGTATGACAAGGATAAATACAGGATCTTGCTTTAAACAAAGAAGAGTGAGCTGAATAAAGTCAGTAGGCTTCGTGAAGGAGTTAGATCTTAAAGGAAAAGAAAGTTGGACTATCCATGCAGTTAAGTGTGACATGTGAAAGAAGGCAGATGTGGGTACTTTTAAGTAGTCTTTTTGGCACAGAGGGAGAAGAGTGTCCAGGGCAATGAAGAAAAAAGCGTTAATTAAAACCAATCAAGGGTCTTATTAATACTACCACAGAATTGAGTTGTTAGTGAATTCTATCTAAACTGCCAATTGTTTTGTACTGGATGCACCATTATTCCCATGTGTACTACCCAAAAAAGTTTAAAAATGGAGTCTTTTAAACCAGGACACTTGCATAAAACTACACTTATTAAAAGGTAATACTCTCGATGAGAGATAAAAAAATCAACCATACAAAAAGGGAGAGAGAAAAAATCTTTTACAACAGAGCCACAAGCAGGTGTGCGACCAAATGAAAGGTAACAGCATGGTCCCAAAACAAAATAAGCAAAGACTTTAAAGGTTTCAGGCAGTGGTATTTTCAGATGCCTGGAAGAAACAAAAGCAAATTCTCTAGAGACAACAGTAATTTTCAGGCACAATCACATTTCAAAGATGGAAAAAAGTGTGCTCTCAATCAATAAAAATAATAGCTCTTACACGTCAGTCTCAGATCTGGTGGTGATTAAGAATTACTTGGAGAACTGTTTTTTTTAAACGTATATTACCAAGTTGCATACCCAGAGACTTTCAGATACAAAGGCATACAAAAAAAAATTTGGAATCTCTAACAAGTTTCTCAAGATTTTTTGGGGGGGTATAATCAGACACGTAGCGAAGATATTAGCACTTGTCTGCAAAATCAGCGGGAAACTCGTAATGTAGACAATAAAAACTAACGGGAGTTTAAGCTAAAGAATCATTTGATCAGAATGACATGTGAGGACCACTCGGTGCTGCTGGACTTTGTGGAGAGAGGACAGAAGCAAGTAGAGACAGGCGGGAGAGGTGAGGGCCCAGTAAGAACATAACTCATTTAGTTAAGAAATAGTGACCATCTAAAATAGTAACAAGGGGATACAGAAGAAGACACTGAGGTGGCAAAATTTTTATAAAATTTAGATGGTAGAGATTCAAAATCGGATTATTAATAATTTCACAAAACTTAACTCCTGAGCATTACAACCACTAAATAAATGCAACTTTAAAATCTTATTTGGGTACAGGAATACACAAGCTTATAGCTGAAAGATAAAACATAAAGCGCTATACAAAATGCAATACTACATAATGACCAAATGTTTCAAATATCACTAACTGGCATTTGAAATACTCAAAGGGCAATATCCTGCAAGTTCTGCATAGAGGAATTTCATTTTTTTTAATGCTTTACATTTCTATCAGTGCATATGAATCAAAAAGTTAAAATCTCTGGACAAAAGATTTTAACTGTTTGATAAATTTAAATGACAAAAAACAATTAACAAACTTACGCTGAATATGAATGAACTGCTTTGGCTGCTTAAACTCTCCTTTGTACAAACGATTGTAATAGTTGACGTTGCTCTCTGCCTCAGGAACTGGAATGACCATGCTTTCTTTTTTTTCTCTAAACACTTGCTGTGCTGAAATAGCTCGCTGTAAATGATGTTCCTGAAAGAAGTAAAATAGGCGATGTTAGGTTGTTGTAATAGTGTTAATTCAAAGAGTAATTCTATTTAAAAATTACTATGTTAAGTAATTGCAAAATGCCTGAATTCAAGTGTAGATTATACATAGTTCTATAATAGAGTCCTACAAAAAACATTGTCTTTTTTCTCTTTAATACTTGTATCTTTACAGATATCCCAGTAGAAGACTATATTAAGAGAATTTTAAAAGAAATATATATATATATATATATACACGCATTCACAGACCAGAATTAAAAATCTCAATTTAAAAATTCAAGTCTTGTTTTCTAAGTTAACTGAGTTTATTACCACTTCCAAATAGGCAAAGCACAGTAAAAGAATTTGTATCACAGATCTTAAGGATCTTCTACATTTATATAACTGAAACTTAAGTACTGCAAAATTTTGAATAATTCTAAGAAGAATAAATGTGTTCAACAGACTACATTATCATGGCAGAAATTATTTCTGAACAAAAGATAAATTCTCCATACAATACATCAGGTTCTAATCACAAATCATCTAAATATTTTTCCTACTTCTCTCTTATTCAACTATAGACCTTTCACAACAAAGCAACTTAACTGTTTAGAAGGTAAATTAGATCATGTCACTTTTTTTGTGAAAGATAACCAGTGTAAAAATTTAGATCACACAAAAACTGTTAAGGACCTATACCTTCTACATTTCTCCCCTCCCACCCATCACTCTAATCATACTACCTCACTCGTTTGAATATTGGTGAATATTCAAATGGATTGCTTCTAAAAATTCTTCAAGTCTTAGGTCATCAGAGGCCTCTGTTATTTCCTTTATCTAAGAGAGCCAACGTCCAGCATTCTATCCTTTTCCTCAACTTGATTTTTCCCTATATGACTTAGCATCATATGACATTGATCGTAATTGTTTATTGACTATTTCCCAAAGATAAAATTTATGCCCCTAGAGTTTCAAGGTTTTTGCTTGTTTTGTTTGCTTCTATATTCCTAGTGTAGGTACTGCATTACCTAATAAGTCAAAACAAATAAGGTAAATGCCAACCAAAGTAAACCCACTTATGTCCATCCGGACTATCTTCACGCCCAGCAGCATTATAGAGCAGCAGTTCTCAACTTGTGGGTCACGACCCCTTTGGAGTTGAATGACCTTTTCAAAGGGGTCACCCAATTCTTTACAATAGCAAAATTATAGCTATGAAGTAGCAATGAAAATAATTTTATGGTTTGGGGGAGGATCACCACAAGAACTGTATTAAAGGGTCGCAACATTAGGAAGGTTGAGAACCACCGCTATTGAGTAAATTTGAACACAAGCAGGCTTTCTTTCTGTTTTGCAAAACATTCACCAATAGGATGGAGGCGGCAAAATTTTTAAAAATACAACATAAAAATGTCAAAAGACTTTACATATAGTATTTTATGAAATTTCTATTTCAGTGTGCAAAATGTATTTATTTACTGTTGATCCTTTTCAAAGTCTTCTAAAACACATATATTCAAGCTTCTCATCTACCATACTTTGTTTTGATAATGCCTCAAAAACAAAACAAAAATAAATGTAGTCTTCAAAAGATTTTTAAACTAAGAAAATGCCAAATCCACCCCCCCTCCCCCCTAGTTCACC